>CAUOFW020000870.1:229487-248596 GCA_963454935.2 Ilex paraguariensis
TGAGGTAGATCGTCTATCGGTACGATTACCTACTTAGTCTGCATCAAAGACACCAACAACAATCATAAAGGATGAAGGACAATATAATAATCCTTTACCTGATGTTCCTTTCAGATACCAAAAATATGATAGACAGCCTCCTAATGAGACTTACAAGGAGTGTGTATAAACTAACTAACCACCCCAAAATCATAGGTAATATCAAGGAGTGTAACTGTAAAATAAATCAATTTATCAACTAACCTCTAATAGCGCCCTATATCATCGAAAACTTTACCACTCTCAGCATCTAACTTAACTGTAGAGTCCATAGGAGTATCAGCTGGAAGTGCACCAAGAGTCTCAATCTCAGATAATAAATCCAATACATATTTTCGTTGGCACAAACTAATACCTTCTTTTGACCGAGTAACCTCGATCTCAATAAAGTATCGAAAACTACCTAAATCTTTGGTATGAAACTGCTTTCCTAGATGGACCTAGAAGTAGGCAATATCATTTGAGTCATCATTGTTAATAATAATGTCATCAACATACACAATAAGAATAATAACACCTGTGGAAGAGTGGCGAATAAAAACTGATTGGTCTGAAGTAGAACACTGAAAACCATGCTGAAGTACAACAGTACTAAACTTATCAAACCAAACACGTGGTGATTGTTTCAGGCCATAGAGTATTTTCTTCAGACGACACACTAACTGTTTCTTATTAGATACAACATAACCTAGAGATGGTAGCACATATAACTCCTTCTGTAGATCTCCACGTAAAAAAGTATTCTTGATGTCCAGTTGATACAAAGATCAATCACAACTCACTGACGGACAACTTGAGAAAAAATCTCACAATAATCCACACCATATGTTTGGGTGTAACCTTTAGCAACCAAACGGGCTTTCAAACGCTCAACTGAACCATCAGGATAATACTTCACTATGTAGCCCAACGACAACTGACAAGCGGTTTACCAGAAGGAAGAGTAGTAAGATTCCATGTCTGATTCTCATTAAGGACTTTCATTTTCTTATCCACAGCTAGTTTCCAAATAGAATATATCAATGTTTGTTTCAAAGAATTAGGAACAAATGCCGAAGAAAAAGTCAATGCAAAACAACAAAAGGATAGTGAAAATTGATGCAAAGAAACAAAATGAAAAATGAGATGCTTTGTACAGTGATGGATACCTTTCCTCAATGCAATAGGAAAATCATAAGATGATGAGGCTCAGGGGGCAGGGTCTCAGTAAAATCAAGTGATGGTTGTAAAGCAAGAGCATATAGAACAACTTATCTGTCCTTGGAGCGATGATAAACGAAGGAAGAAGTTATACAATCCGGTACAATGGGCAACAAAAGCTCCCCCTTATTGGGAAAGTCTAAATATGGAGAAAATATATCACCAAATACAAAAAAGAAGAAAACGATTCAAAAAAGGTAATATCAGCAATGACATAGTATCGAAGAGAAACTGGTTCATAACAACGATAACATTTCTGAGTATGAGAATAGAACAAAAAGACATACTTAACCAAGCGAGGTGAAAGTTTATCCCTACCCAAACCAAGAAGATAAACAAATGCAACACAACCAAAGATACGAGGAGTGAAACCAAATTGTCGTGTATTAGGATAAAGCAACGAAAAAAAATTTGTTGTCTAAAATGAAGGAATGCATGCAATTAATAAGATAAGTTTTAGTAAGAAAAGCATCAGCCCAATATGGTTTTGGCACGTGCATATTAACACTAAGGTGGGGGTAACATCTAACGAATGACAATGCTTACATTCGACAACACCATTTTGCTAGGAGGTATGAGGACAAGTGATTTGATGGATAATAGAATTTCATAAATGATTGAATGCATTCAAGGACATTGTCAGACTAAAGAACTTTAATACGAATATCAAACTAAGTTGGAATTTCATTATAAAAGATGATAAAGACCTTGTGTAATTTAGAGCGACCTTTCATAAGAAACAAGTCATACGAGAGAAATCATCAACAAATATCATGAAATATTGAAACCCAAAATTACTTTCGACTCGTGCACGAGCCCAAATGCCTATATGAATAGATTTAAACGAACTGGATTGACGGTGTGATGAACTTGGACGCAAGGAACCACGGTGATACTTCCTTAATTGACAAGCATCATATTCTAATACTGAGAAAAATCTCTAACTAGGAATAACTTGACGCAATTTTTGCAATGAGAGATGACCCAATCGAAAATGTCATTAAAGTTTAAAGGAGAGACACAGTAGCACTCGAAGTTGGAACAGAACCACCAAAATCTAAATAGTACAAACCATTGCTCTCATGTCTCAATTCAATCACCTTCTTCGTCTTAAAATCTTGAAAAACACAAAAGGACAAAGAGAAGATTACGGATCACTACAACAACTTAGTTAGCTGACTCACTGATAACAAGGTAAAGAAAAAATTAGGAATAAACAAACCAGAGGTTAATGACGTAGAATGAGTAGGACGAAGATCGTCAGTCCTACGAACCAGTCGAAATGAGCCATCAGCTAACAAAATACGTGAGCGAGATGAACGAAAATTAAAAAAGATGGGAAGATTTACCACATATGAGTACTAGTTCCAGAATCAATGATCCAAGGTGACGAAGAAGGTTGAGCAACCACACATACAAAATTACCTTCACTAGCAAGACATGTAGTAGAAGCAGAAGAGTGTGAAAAAAGTAAAGATAATTGTTGGATTAGCTAGCGAAGCTGAGAACAAAGATTATTATAAGAATCAATAGTAGATGCAACAAGACTATTGGATAACAGAGAACCTGAAGGGGCATGGGAAGGGAAGCCTCGTTAGCATATATTGGCCTCCCATACTTATCCCAACAATAATTCTTCGTATGTTCGGTGTCACCACATTTCACTATGTCTTGTGCACGAACCACCACGATTGACATTGGGGAATGACTCATGGCCACCACGACGAACACCACTATTACTACCGTACAAAGTTGCCATTAAGAAATCCACAATTGATTATACAACCCACCAAGAGTCAGCAATCACAAATAAATATAGAAAGGACCAAGAGAATACCCAAATTTGAATTGGAAGCTTCAAGTATTCAATTGATAGCCATTTATTAACAAATAAATAAACACCGAACGTAGCAATGTAGGCGCCAAAGCAAGCCTACCAAGATTCTCAACAACCAAGAACAAGGAATAAGAAGCTAATAAGCCTCAAACAACCACGAATAAACACAAAATCCAAAAAAAAAAAAAAAAAAGAAGCCAAGCAAGCCTGTCTAATGTGCAGTATACTACAACAACAATCAACAAACTCAGCACACAATACACCGCAACATCCCAATACACAATATTCTGAACCAGTAACCAACTTCCCCAATACACAATACACTACAACAACCCACACAATACACAATACACCATAACAACCCAACACTTCGAATCACATGAGCAAACTTAGAAAATCAACAAATATAGCAAAAGCCAGTAAAATACCCACAAGAGTTTTAGCCGGTCGAAGGTGTTAAATATCATCAAATTAGGAGAAGGAATAAAAGAGAAAAAATAGAGAATGATTACATTACAGCTTAATAGAAAAATGCATACAAGAGACCCTAATATAGTAGGGCAACATAAAAGAACAAAAAGGCTAAGCTACCCTTAAGACTAAAAANAAGGGAAGCCTCGTTAGCATATATTGGCCTCCCATACTTATCCCAACAATAATTCTCCGTGTGTTCGGTGTCACCACATTCCACTACGTCTTGTGCACGATTGACATTGGGGAATGACTCATGGCCACCACGACGAACACCACTATTACTACCGTACAAAGTTGCCATTAAGAAATCCACAATTGATTATACAACCCACCAAGAGTCAGCAATCACAAATAAATATAGAAAGGACCAAGAGAATACCCAAATTTGAATTGGAAGCTTCAAGTATTCAATTGATAGCCATTTATTAACAAATAAATAAACACCGAACGTAGCAATGTAGGCGCCAAAGCAAGCCTACCAAGATTCTCAACAACCAAGAACAAGGAATAAGAAGCTAATAAGCCTCAAACAACCACGAATAAACACAAAATCCAAAAAAAAAAAAAAAAAAAAGAAGCCAAGCAAGCCTGTCTAATGTGCAGTATACTACAACAACAATCAACAAACTCAGCACACAATACACCGCAACATCCCAATACACAATATTCTGAACCAGTAACCAACTTCCCCAATACACAATACACTACAACAACCCACACAATACACAATACACCATAACAACCCAACACTTCGAATCACATGAGCAAACTTAGAAAATCAACAAATATAGCAAAAGCCAGTAAAATACCCACAAGAGTTTTAGCCGGTCAAAGGTGTTAAATATCATCAAATTAGGAGAAGGAATAAAAGAGAAAAAATAGAGAATGATTACATTACAGCTTAATAGAAAAATGCATACAAGAGACCCTAATATAGTAGGGCAACATAAAAGAACAAAAAGGCTAAGCTACCCTTAAGACTAAAAATGTTAAGCTATCCTTAAGTCTAAATATGCTAACTACTCTAACACCCTCCCTCAAACTTATGATGTGATAGAAGAAAACATCAAAAGTTTGCCAAGAAGAAAATGAAAGCGAATAATAGTAGGTGATTTTGTGAAAAAAATCTGCTAATTGCATAGTGAAAGAAAGAAAAAAGGAGGGAGAAAATGCCTAACTGAAAATGATGATGCACAAAGTGGCAATCAATCTCAATATGTTTTGTGTGCTTATGAAAGACTGAGTTATGAGCAATCTGAATAGGTCTGGTATTGTCACAATACATAGGAATCGGCGCAGATAACATGATGCCAAGATCAGCAAGGAGCCATCGTAACCAAACTATCTCAGCTGTGGTAAACGTCATAGCATGATATTCAACTTCAACAGATGAACCAGAAACAACCATTTGCTTCTTACTTTTCTAAGAAATAAGAGAATCACCGAGAAAAAGGCAAAAGCCAATAGTTGACTTACGGTCCATAGAGTCCCCAGCCCAGTCGACATTAGAATAAGCCATGAGTTCCATAGAAAAGGAGGAGAAGAATAACAAACTCTGATGCAGAGTACCTCAAAGATACCGACAAATACGAAGTACAGCAGTCTAGTAAATAGTGGTAGGTGAGGCAACAAATTGACTAAAAACATGAACAGTATAGGATATGTCCGGACGAGTTACTGTAAGATATACTAAACTCCCAACAATAGCACGATAAAATGTAGGATCAGCCAAAGAAGTATCATCAGAAGAAGAGTAACAAACATTGAGCTCTTCTGATTATCTGATAAACAGGCTTGTTGAATAACATCCGAAGTATACTTGGATTGAGAGAGAAGATAATCTTAGGAGAGGAAACAATCTCAATGCCCAAGAAATACCTAAACTGTCACAAATCTTTCATCTCAAAATGGCCCTACAACTGAGTTTTTAATAAACATATACTAGCAGTATTATCACCCATAATAATCATATCATCAACATATAGTAAGAGAATAATAGAATCTGAGGAAGTAGACTGTAAAAAGAGAGTAGAATCATGGTCACTGGTGCAAAAATCCAAGTCACCGATAACTGAAAAAAATTTGGCAAACCATACCCTGGGAGCCTGTTTAAGGTCATATAAAGCTCGGTGAAGTCAACATACTTAACTAAGACTATGAGACAATCTAGCAGGAAGAGTCATAGAAACTTCTTCACTTAAATCTCCATGAAGAAAGGAAATTTTCACATCTATTTGAGACAAACTCAATTGGCGAATGCCAACAACTGCAATCACGGTGCGAACAGTGGTCATCTTCGTAACAAAGGCAAAAGTCTCATCATAGTCTAGGCCATATTCCTGAGCAAAACTCTTTGCTACTAATCGAGCTTTATATCGTTTTACAGAACCATCAGACTTGGTTTTTATCTTATAAATCCACCTACAACTAATGAGGCGTTTACCATGTGATAAAAGCACTAGCTCGCAAACTCTGGTCTTATGTAAGGCAAACAACTCCTCATCCATAGCCTGTTTTCAAAGTGGATCAAGTAAAGTCTCCTTGTAAGAGGTGGGTTCAAATAAGGAATGAATAAAAGTAAGGAAAAAACAAAAGTCTGGAGAATAACAAGTGTTACTCCAACCAATCTTATTTGGACATTTGCGAGAGCGTTGAGGATAGCGCGGGGTATGATCCACATTGTCTAAACCTGATTGGGTGGCTGGAGAAGAAAGGGGAGGCACCATATCCGTAGAGGAGATAGCTAGATTTCTGCGAACATATGTATGCATAATGGGGGGACGAGTGATGGATACATTAGAAATAGTCATATCACCAACATAAGTTTCAGAAGGAACATCAGCCAAAAATGGGTCAATATAAATGAGATTAGATTTATGTAAATGTGAAGAACCGAATGGAATAGAAAAGAAGAGAATATGCTCCATGAAAATAACATGACGAGAGACATAGAGTTTGTGTGAAACAGGATCATAGCAACGATACCCCTTTTAACCCTCACCATAACCAAGGAAAACACATAAAGTTGAACGAGCAGAGAGCTTAGTACGAAGAACACTAGGAGGCAAAACAAAACAGGTGCATCCAAATACACTCAAAGAGAAATAATCAGGTGACTTACCACATAGTTTCTCAAATGGAGAAATTCCAGAGATGATGACAGTGGGAATGGAATTAATCAGATGGACCGTATTNCAAATCTTTCATCTCAAAATGGCCCTACAACTGAGTTTTTAATAAACATATACTAGCAGTATTATCACCCATAATAATCATATCATCAACATATAGTAAGAGAATAATAGAATCTGAGAAAGTAGACTGTAAAAAGAGAGTAGAATCATGGTCACTGGTGCAAAAATCCAAGTCACAGATAACTGAAAAAAAATTTGGCAAACCATACCCTGGGAGCCTGTTTAAGGCCATATAAAGCTCGGTGTAGTCAACATACTTAACTAAGACTATGAGACAATCTAGCAGGAGGNTATTTAATAACAGATGAATACTAAGTACGTATCATAGCACGAAAAATAGTGAATACAAAAAAAAATTTAGAACAATGTTTCATGAGATAAATCCAACAAAACCTAGTATAATCATCAATGAAAAAGGCATAATATTTAGATCCTCCTTTTATGGGAACAAGAGCCAGTCCCCAAACATCATAATGAACTAGATCAATAGGTGCAAGTAAACTATCANAAAAAAATCCAACAAAACCTAGTATAATCATCAATGAAAAAGGCATAATATTTAGATCCTCCTTTTATGGGAACAAGAGCCAATCCCCAAACATCAGAATGAACTAGATCAATAGGTGCAAGTAAACTATCATGATACTCTAAATTACCCAAATTACCAATAGAGGCTAAAAATTTCAAACGAGAGTGGGACACATGACCAAGACGAGAATGCCACAAATAGAAACTAGAAGAATATGGACTTAAATGAAAGGAAAATAAATCAATAGTAGAAGCAACAATATCAGGAATATGTAACTCGTCTAATACATACAATCCTCCCTTCCTACTGTCTGTCCCAATCAGTTTCTTGGAATGTAGTTCCTATACAATACATTCAGAAGAGGAAAAATGAATTGAAAATCTAAAGTCAAATAGCTGACTAACTTAAATTAAATTCAAAGTAAGCTGTGAAATATAATAAAGATTATGAAGTGTTAGATGCGGAGAAATTATAGATCTAACACCAACCAAAGACATTTGTGTACCATTAGCTGCAAGCACAGAAACAGATAGAGGAGAAAAGGTAGATGCAAATAAAGAAGAATCACTAGTCATATAATAGGTAGCACCAGAGTCAAACACCCAGGCGGTTCAAGATATACCTGAAGGATCCGAAGTGAACGAATATATAGAAGGGGAGATGGAAAGAGTATTAGGCTATTGAAGAAACTTCTACAATTGATCAGCAATCTTAATCAATTTTAAACTAATCAACAGATAAGAGCCAAAATTGTCACTCGCCATAATTATCACTAGTCAAAAATAACAACAATCAAATCAATTGAACCAATTCCAAACCACCAAGTCCAACTGAAGTTCAAAGCCCCAGCAAGAATAGAAGCCAAACATACCCAACAACCAAAGGCCCAACTAGAATATTAGCCAAACAGACCCAACAATTACAGCCCAATGGAAAATCAAAGCCCAAACTGGAGAACAATAGCCTAATCAATCAGTCCAACAGCCCAAACAACAAATATCACACAACCCAAGAGCCCAAAGTAAGAAAGAACAACAAAACTCTAGCTCAGCCCAAACTACCAGCAACCTGTCTTACGAACACGAGCAACGAGCAGACCCAAAGCAGAACAATAGCAGCGAACAACGACAAACCTGTAGCAACTAGAAGGGCAAACTGAAGCAGCAAAGAAGAGACTTGGAGATTTGTCTTGCGAACAGGAGCAACAAACAACGAACAATAGAAGCAACGAGCAGAAGCAACCCAACGAACAAAAGCAAACTCAAGTATCCAGCAACGTGATAAACCAGGGACGAGACAATTATATTTCTTTGATAATGGATGTCGCATACAAACATCAGAAAATGGACTAACGATGATTTTGCTCCTCTCTTCCCAAACCCAACAACACAAACAAAACCCACTAAACCCAAAAAGATTGAATACAATTCGCAATGGAGATGGAGATCAATCCACCAACGGCCAAACACCAAAACAGAGACGAAGATGGTTTTTCTTGCGATGAAGTTACTGTGTTGCTAATCATGTTTGGATCGAAATATACTCTGATACCATGTTAAATATCATCAAATTAGGAGAAGAGATAAAAGAGAAAAAATAAAGAATGATTGCGTACAGCTTAATAGAAAAATACATACAAGAGACCCTTATATAGTAGAGCAACATAAAAGAACAAAAGGACTAAGCTACCCTTAAGACTAAATATGTTAACTACTCCAACACTAGGCAGCACACACGGGCTAATACTTACACAATGCCTCAAATCCAACCAACAGTCATCACAAGAGCCAAAGTAGTGTAGGACACAAGAAACCAACCTAAAATAGCAAACACAGACCCATCACCTACAGGGTCACAGGAATGCACGCCTTAAGTGAGGATCAAAGTATTGAAACACCTCAAAATGGAAGGAATCAACAGATCGAGGAATCTACACATTTTCGAGAAAAACATTCAAAAATAGAAAAACCAACCAATATGGATTCAAAAAATTAAACAAAAATCACCACATTCTCAACACAAAAATTCAAGCCTGGGCGTGGGATCCTGTCGTCGAAATCTGCTAACATCATGGTGACGTCGGCATGACATCAAATCTTATGACAATGATGTTAGCACCATGATATTGGCTCACAAATCAATGGTCTGATACCAAGTTAAATTGTAAACTTGAGATTAGGAGTAAACAAGAAAGAGTAACAAAGAGAAAGAGAAAATAGAGATTGAGAGAAATAATGTGTGTAGGTACGTTACCCTACACTCTCTTATTTATACTAAACATGATATTATGAGAATTACAATATTACCCTTTATTACTAAAAATGTAAGAACTCTAACAAACACTACTTGGTTCTGTGTATGCCAATTTGGCCATTAATTGAAACAGTTGACATCTACATTGTCGCATTGGGTTCTACACATAAGGCAACAAGCGCATGCACACAGGGAGGAGAGAGAGAGATAAAGATAGAGAGAGAGAGAGAGAGAGAGATTTATTGTTCATTTTCTTTTTGACAATAGTGGGGCTCGCTTACCGGGGAAAAAAATAGTGGGAACCAATACAAATCTGAAAATCTAGATGGACAATAATAATTTTCACGGAGAATATACTTTGAAATAAAAAGATATAACAAAAGAGTTATGTGACAAGGCTAATTTCAAAATTCGAGTTCTACAAAATTATCCATTTGATTTTGTTTAAGTTTTTTTGGCACCAATTTTTCTGTAATTGCACCAATTTACCCAATTTTATTGCATCAGGTCACTTGTTTTCATTTTTCGGTTTTCTACTTTAAAACATAATAGACAGCATCCAGTTAACAAATGCAAGCTCAAATCCAAATATTGAAAAGTTCAAATAACCACTAAACAGAAAATATTTCTGTGCACCTTGGTAAGAGCAAATACCTGTATTATGGTTCCAAAAGCTGCACCTGGAACAAGAACATCCCACCCTTGAGACCCAAGTGTAGTCCTAACAGCTTTTAGAAGAAGGGTACAAAGTTTTGAGACCTGAAAAATAACACTGGAGATGACAAACAGTAGAAAGTTAGATGGTGACAACAGGAATTATCTGACTGAATGGTAAATGAAGGCAGCATTAAAAATTGACTTGTGGGAAAAGAATTAGTTCTATGATACCTAGCCCGAATTTCAGCTTCAGTGTATGTCCTCACACTGTTTTCAGGTATTCCTAGAGCTTTTCCCAGCATCTGCAAAAGCCAGAAATAACTCTTAATTAAAACTCCAATTAATATGTGCAATAGTCTAGAACAGAGTGCAATTCATCCTGGAGAGAAAAGACTCACTAAGACACAACAAATTTCTAGTCTAGAGGGACTAATATGACCTGAAGAAGTATGACAGGGACACTAACTATTACTAATAGAGTTTTGACACTATTCAAATATGGCACATAGAGATTGCAAACTAAAATAGGATTCTCTGGAAGTAATATTTGTAGAAAGGGCACATTACATTTTACAGTCTCCAACTTTACCCTGAATTTATAATTCATCCTTAATGTTCCAGGTACAACAACATTATCCAAGTTTCACCCAAATTACAATGATGTCATTATATCACCTATCGTTAATTATTAAGCCACAAATCAGTTACATGACCTGCCTGCGACTTAAATTAAGGGCGTTTTGTCCTTTCTTTTATTTAACATATACAAATGTACAACTCTTCAACTCATGAAGTTAGCTCAGTGCCCGTCTAGAAAATCATTTTTACTCTCTCCTCCACCCAGTCGACCACCATCACAGTCCAAACCCCCACCCCTCTCTCCCCTTATCTCTCTCTCTCTAAAAAAGTCAACAATCATCTCCATTTCAAACCACCTCTGTACCTCTTCCCACCACAGCCACCCACAACCACCAAAGTCTATCCTCACTACCATATTTCACAAATCCAGTATTCCTTCTTGCCAAGCAAACCACCACCAGTTTTCCAAAGTCCACAATCATTCCCTCCTAACCCTCTCTCTCTCTCTCTCTACCTGAAAACTCAAAACAACTACTATCTCTATGGCCCAAAACATAACTATCACCACCATAATTCCAGCCATCAATGCCAGCATCCAAAGCATGCACATCAATACAGTGACATGAACACCACCATATCACACAATTATTCTCATCCCTATAAAACCATTATTGAGTGTTGGGATCACACGAATTTGTTGAATAAATGGGCTGTTAGAAGAAATTGTAGACATAGTGTGCATGCGTGTTAGAATGAGGATGCTTTCGGAACATTATAAGTTTTTTGCTGGTTGACAATGGATTTTATGGGTAATAAGATGATTGCATTCACTTATGACAAGTTGTTAGTGGCCACCACTTGACGTTGTCAGTAAAATCCATCACCCGTGATTTTTTTTCCAACTGTTTTTATTTTATCTTAATTCTTCATCATAAACTTATTGGTGTGTGTTTGCAGTACTCATATTGTGCAGCAGAGATTGTGCAGTGGTGGTGGTGACTTGATTCAATTGGTATTTATTGAGTGTTGATTGTAATGGCATGGCAGCTTAGACAGAAAAGATGGTGGGTGTCTAATTCGACTTGGATTCTCTCCAATACTAGCTTCCCTCAATTCTAGATCAACACACAAAGGATGATCTAAAATGGAGAGAATTGAGGAAATCTAATTCTAAAAAGGATCATAATCGGTTTTAGTTAGGATGGAGAGAGAGTTGGGCGTATGACAGAGAGGGAGGTTTGTTAATGTCATGATTATGGACCTTTGCGTATGTACAGATTTGCCAATTTGGCAATCCTCGTGGTTAGTGATAGCTCATGTAGGCAAACAGGAAACACATGGCTCTTAATACAAGTCACATGCAGGTCACACGAGAAATTCCCATCCAAGTTTTTAACAGAAGATGACAGAGGAACTACATTGGATCACAGGTAAAACTTGAAGGCAACATTATTGCAATTGGAATATAAGGAACTGATTGAAAGTTTAGGATAAACTTGAAGGATGATATGGGCAGCATTGGCTCTAGCATGAGGTATAATAAAAGCATCTTACTCTGGAGCCAAAGTCAGTACACAAGAAAATTCAATATGATATAGAAGCTTCAGTTGAAATATGGAGAAATCTGATCCCAACAAGAAAACAAAAGTTACACCTGGACTTTCTGAGGGAATATCTGAAGAAATGCCTCAGAGTATTCTTCTGTCAGCCTCCTAGATCTATCAAGAGTAGCTTTAAGCCTTAATGCCCAAATTGTCTGACCATCTTCACTGCCTTTAGAATAGGTAAGGATGTTAGGAAGTGCTCTTACATTGAGTAAATCAAACCCTGTAGACAAGAAAATACCTTCTCTTTCTAAAAAGCCTTTCTCTTTCCATGTTAGAAGTTCATTTCCAATAGCGGTACATTCTTCTGGCTTCCAACCAGAGAGACTAAGCTGACGAATGCCAAGAATTAGAGCACCAATGGGATCATTCCAAGGGTTCACATTCATTAACTCCACATTCTTTGCAAGAAAGTGAGCTCCTCCCCTAGCTTCTATTGCATTCAGAAACCTAAACAGATTCATCATTCCAAATTGCATTAACCCAAAAGAATATCCACAAGTGAGAGTAAAACACATACAGGAAATAATTTGAATAGATCAAAATATGTTCTGCCATCTTAAATCAGGGTAACAAAGATTCAGCTGAAAGGTTTTTGTCATCTTTCATTATAGTCAATGTTGATAGTTGAGATGACTTAAACAAAGGCTAAGTCTAAACAAGTGAGAGTAAAACTCATACAGGAAATAATTTGAATAGATCAAAATCTGTTCTGTTCTGCCATCTTAAATCAGGGTAACAAATTTCCAGCTGATAAGTTTTGGTCANGCCTATAAAACCCGACATGTCCAAGAAATGACCGCACATCTTTTGTAATTTTAGGGGTAGGTAAATTAGAAATTCGTTCAACCTTTGATTTGTCGGGCTCTATCACCTTTGTGGACACAATATGACCCAAAATAATACCTTGAGTTACCATGAAATGACATTTTTCCTAGTTGAGCACTAAACTCTTTTCCTCATACCTAACCAATACTTTCTCCAAATTTTCTAAATAGATATCAAATTAATCACCAAACACTGGAAAATCATCCATAAACACTTCCACTATTTTCTCCACCATGTCACTGAAAATCCATACCAAGCAACTTTGGAATGTTCCTGGGGCATTGCATGACCTAAATGGCATGCATCGATAAGCAAACGTCCTAAGGGGGCAAGTGGAAGTGGTCTTTTCTTGATCCTCCAAAGCAATCTCAATCTAATTGTATTCTGAATATCCATCCAGAAAGCATAGAAAAAGTGACCAGCCACCCTTTCCAAAACTTGATCAATAAAAGGAAATGGAAAGTGATCCTTGTGGGTGCAGGAATTGAGCTTCCTATAGTCAATGAAAACTCTCCACTTGGTCACCACCTGAGTTGGAATTACCTATTTTTTCTCATTGGCCACTACAGTGACTCCCGACTTCTTTGTCACCACTTGTACGGGATTCACCCACTTGCTATTTGCAATANTGGTCACCACCTGAGTTGGAATTACCTATTTTTTACTCCCGACTTCTTTGTCACCACTTGTACGGGATTCACCCACTTGCTATTTGCAATAGGTTAGATGATACCTACATCAAGTAGCTTCAAAATCTCAGCTCATACCACATCCTTCATCATGAGATTCAATTGTCTTTTTGGTTGTCAAGATAGTCTTGTATCATCCTCAAGATATATCTGATGAGTACAAATAAGGGGGTTGGTTACCTTGATGTCTGCTACAGTCCAGCCAATAGCTCCTTTGTGCNAGCTCATACCACATCCTTCATCATGAGATTCATAAGGGGGTTGGTTACCTTGATGTCTGCTACAGTCCAGCCAATAGCTCCTTTGTGCGCTCTCAAGACAGTCAATAATTTTTCTTTTTGCTCTAAGTTCATTACTAAACTGACCACCATGGGAAATGTTTCGCCACTCCATAAGAATGCATACTTCAATTTTGATGGTAGTGGTTCCAACTCCAATGTCGGTGATTGAATGGTGGATGAAAAAATGTTCTTCTCAATCGATTGCAAATTTTCAAATTTAGGCAACCATAAGCCTACTTCACGAACAGTTTCCAAATCTGGCCTTTCTCCTGAATCAATTTCCTCAAAATCATGCTCACCGAAATGCTCCACATGCTGCTCTATGATGGTATCAATTAGATTAACTTCATGTATTCCCCCATCATACCCTGACTATTTGCTAATGTTGAAGACATTCAATTCCAGCGTCATATTGCCAAATGCAAGCTTCATGACACCATTCCTACAATTTATAGTTGTATTAGAGGTTGCAAGAAAAGGTTGTCCTAAAATAACTGGAATTGGAGCAGCGACGTTAACAACAGGATGAGTNGCCTTTCTCCTGAATCAATTTCCTCAAAATCATGCTCACTGAAATGCTCCACATGCTGCTCTATGATGGTATCAATTAGATTAACTTCATGTATTCCCCCATCATACCCTAACTATTTGCTAATGTTGAAGACATTCAATTCTAGCGTCATATTGCCAAATGCAAGCTTCATGACACCATTCCTACAATTTATAGTTGTATTAGAGGTTGCAAGAAAAGGTTGTCCTAAAATAACTGGAATTGGAGCAGCGACGTTAACAACAGGATGAGTATCAAGGACAATAAAATCAACATGGAAATAAAATCTATCTGCTTGCACCAATACATCTTCTGCTATTCCTCTTGACACTTTTACACTACGATCTGGCAGTTGGAGAGTAATTAAGGTTGGCTTTAACTCCCCCAACCCTAATTGCTAGTATACCAAAAAAGGCAAGAAGTTGACACTTGCACCCAAGTCCAGGAATACTGACTCTACTCAACAGTCCTCNCGTATACCAAAAAAAACAAGAAGTTGACACTTGCACCCAAGTCCAGGAATACTGACTCTACTCAACAGTCCTCAATAATTATGGAAATGGTAGGAAAACTTGGATCCGAGAACTTTGGTGGAGTGTTGGTCCGCAGTATAGAACTTACCTGCTTTTTTAGAAAGGCTTTCTTTTGCACATTCTTTTTGCTTTTGATAGTGCATAAATCTTTCAAAAATTTTGCATATGAGGGCATTTGTCATATGGTATCAAGCAATGGAATGTTGTTATTTACCTGCTTAAACACATCAAGAATTCCAATAGTGTTAGTCATCTTAGCAGGTACTTTTATTCTCTGTGGATAATGTGCAAGAATAGGATACTTTAGCAAGTACTTTCATCTAGATTGACAATGTCAAGCTAATCAAGTTTCTCACCCTCTTTAGTTTCTTCTTTAGTCTTTTTTCAGTAGGTTTAAAGACTTTTGGTAAAATGGTTTTGGCAATTNTTCTCTGTGGATAATGTGCAAGAATAGGATACTTTAGCAAGTACTTTCATCTAGATTGACAATGTCAGGCTAATCAAGTTTCTCACCCTCTTTAGTTTATTCTTTAGTCTTTTTTCAGTAGGTTTAAAGACTTTTGGTAAAATGGTTTTGGCAATTTCTTTTCCACTTCTCAGGGTAGTGATAGACTTGATTTGCTCCACATTTCCTTGAGTGGCATTAGAGGCAATGTCGCTGAAGGCTTTTGAATTTTGAGTATTCATTATCATTTGACTATATAAATTGATGTAATGTGTCCTCTAAATTTCTCTTATGAGGGTTTTAGTATGCAGATGTATTTAGTTGATACTGTGGGGCAAATCCATGATGAGGCGAGTTTTGTGCAAACACTTGTGGAACGTGTTTATGATATTGAGAACTCATTGACGGAACCCTAAACAAAAATTTTTTTGGTTTTGTTGGATGGGCAGGGTATATAACATTGATGCATGAGGTGTAACAGTGTTTTCATTTCTCCAACTAAAATTAGGATAGTTATGCCATTCAAGGTTATATGTGTTAGAATATGAAGAAAATGATTACTTCGGTTGATTAAAATTAGGATGGTTATGCCATCCACAATGGAATTCTCGATTGTATCAAAAATTGTGAAACTCAAGAAAAATTTTAACTTTTTTCTGAAAAAATGGCAAAATAGCAATTTACCATTATAGCGCGGGTTGAAAAACTGGTATTTTTCTAGACCTTGTGTGATGAAACGGACCTCACTGTTGGATTCGCAACACAAAATCTAGCTGCCCTGTCAATTTTCGTCGAATTCCGAGATAGTCCAGTTTTTCACGTTTTTTGAGGCGAGGGCGTCCGGTGACCCCCAAAAACGAAATTTTAATAAAAAATTTTAAAATTTGAAAAATATTTTAAATAAAGTTTATATAAAATATTTTGAGTTTAAACCTGTAAAACATAAATCGTTTCGGGGCAAAAACGGACCCGAATCAGTGAGGGACACGTGGCGCGACTCGGGCCAAGTATTGGAAAGTATAAATAGGGGCTAAATCAGATATTTTGCTGAAGGATGTCTGCATTTTAGCTGGTTCCAACGTGTGAGAGCAAGAGGGAGAGAAAAAGGGAGAAAACAAATCCTCCTTCGCTGATTGTCGAAGTTCCGTCGCTCGGATCAACTCGGACCAAGAGCCAAAGTTCATCTCCTTGACAAGGGCTACGCGTACGTACCAAAAAGAGTGGATTTCACCGAAGATCCAAGAGGAGACTTTGGGAAAAATCAAAGCTTTGAGGTTGATTTGGTGTTATAGAAGTTCTTACACTTCTATTGAGGTAGGGTTCCCTCCTACCTTGGTTTTATTCTTACCTTAAGTGGGCTTTTAGTGGCTGAAATTGGTTTATATGTGGGCTGTCCAAATGGACTGTTTTGGTGCTGAAATTGGGGCTGTTTTGTGCACTAATTAAGGGTTGTTTTGTGCACTAATTAGGGGCTGTTTTGTGCACTAATTAGGGACTGTTAAGGGGCTGAATTTGGACTGTTTAAGGGGCTGTTAAAGGGCTGAATTATGGACTGTTTTTAGGCCATGTTATGGACTGATTTTGTGACTATTTTTGCGGACTGTTTTTAGGCTATTTTGTGGGCTATATACGGGCTGTTATATGGTGGTTTGTATGGGCTATTTTGTGGTTTAGATAAGAGCCGTTACGTGGGCTATTACATGGGCCGTTATGTGTTATATTATGCCTTAATGATTAGGTGTGTTATTAGCCTAAAAGTTGTGATATCACTTGCCTATGATTATGAAAGTGAAATTATGGACTTATGACATGATTTATGATTGGAAATGCAATTGTTGGTATATGCATGTTATGATATATTGAATTTGTGACAAATATGGTATCTATATGCTTAGAACATAACTTATCATGATATGTTGAGATTGTTCATATGTCATTCATAGCATATTGAACATTGTATCATTGTGCATAGAGACATCACATTCATGGGCATAAGTCATGAGTGTGGGTGTGTGAGATGCATGGTTGATCAAACACCTTGTTTGGTGGTTGGTATGTGGGTTCGGGAAAAAGTGGATCGAAGATCCCCTTTGAGTCGCATGGTTGCATGGAAGAAAACTTGTGTCGGGTATAGCAAGTAGGGCTAGACTCTCCCTCGGGTGCAAGACCCGGCGACTTGGTTATACACTCCCCTGTGGTGAAATTCCAGAAAAGTGTAGTATGGTATACGGAACCGGCGGTATAAAATCTAAAATTCGTTGCCCAACAAGACACAAGATTTTGATTTATAAGAAAATACTCATTTAATGAGTACCATCCAATAATGATCTGATTTATAAAACGCATGATTTTTTATTCAAAGCGATCATTGGATGTATTTCCGTCGAAGACGGGTCATTACACATTGGCATTGCATTGTGTTGTGGAAGTCAGTGAGGACTTGGGTTTAAGTGCATGAGTGAGTATCATCTTATTTCATGGCATGACATGGTTGCATTTCAACATTGAATACATATTCTTGTATGAATGGTTGTTAAATGTTAAATGTTGCTTATACACATTGCATATGCATTTAAGGTGGGGAGTAGCCCTAGTAGGAGTTTTATTCTACTGGGCGTTGGCTCACCCTATACGGGAAACATTTCAGGTACGGGTCATACGCCGAGGGACGGCACTTACTCGGGCACTTAAGGAGGAAGAAAAGCCGACTTGTGGCTTTCAATCCATTTCTTTTGTAAAATTAGACTTGTAATTAAATTTTGGCATGTAATGTGTAAAGGAATTGTGATAGAATCTATATCGACTGTTTTAATATAATCTTGCATGTTTGTATGAATATGGATAATTGGACCCAGTGTGGCCAATGTTTACTTATAAATGGACCCGGTGTGGTCATTGTTGAATATAGGACCTCGGATGGGTCTTGTTATTATATAATGCACAGGTTGTGTTTTGAGTAGAGTTCTCCTTACAAAGGAGACTCTATCCAAATTTCTAATAAATGATGGACCCCGGTAAATGGGGCATAACGTTGAGATATCGAGTTACTCGGTATCCACGGGCATTCCGCGGGTTGATGAGTAATCAACAGACCCCTGGATTTTGGGGTGTCACAGCTTGGTATCAGAGCCTAGGTTATCTGATTTACCTAGGGCTTGTTGGGCATTGGGACTAAACCATTAAATGCATTTTGCATCTCATCTTATGTGCTTAGATTGTTACATGTTTTGTGCAACGTGTTTTGTGAAACATGATTACTTGCTAGGTGATTATGTGAACGATATACATGGTAAAATGTATATGGAAAGAGACACTAGGGTTAGAAAACATAACCTTGGGAGTCGGAAAAAAAATGAACAGAATAGTTCAAGTTTAAATGTTTTCTAGTGGATGGTATAGACTCTACTAGGAAAACAA
>CAUOFW020000870.1:248963-263726 GCA_963454935.2 Ilex paraguariensis
TTGCATGGAAGAAAACTTGTGTCGGGTATAGCAAGTAGGGCTAGACTCTCCCTCGGGTGCAAGACCCGGCGACTTGGTTATACACTCCCCTGTGGTGAAATTCCGGAAAAGTATAGTATGGTCTACGGAACCAGCGGCATAAAATCTAAAATCCGTTGCCCAACAAGACACAAGATTTTGATTTATAAGAAAATACTCATTTAATGAGTACCATCCAATAATGATCTAATTTATAAAACGCATGATTTTTTATTCAAAGCGATCATTGNATATTTGAAATAATCACTGTCAATGGTTGAGATGAATTCAACAAATGCTAAGTCTACAGAATGCAAGCTTGCGTATGCAAACACAACTCTAGCCTTTTGGATAAAATTGTGCACTCAAGATTTGAGGGGGTACAGTGAAAAAACTGTCTCCTGAGTTGGCCATATATATTGGTCACAATGAGTTGGCCAAGCATATTTGACCAGGCCCCTTCTTCTGAATCAAATCTAAATTCCTCTTGGTATCTTCCTTCCACAATTCCATCATTGTACTGCAAGTCTTTGGACCGATTTCCTTGGAAAGAACCCAGCTAACCCAAATAGCAAGAGAATTGTGTCTATCCCTAATTAAAAGCATAATCAAATCATGATAGAATCCATGTATTAAGGTTTCTGTACAGAAACCAGAGTCAAAGAGATCCACGTTTATGGACTAATAAGTTGCTTGTAATCTATAGAATAAGCATGAAACTGGTTGCCTGTTATTTCTCTGGGTTTTTAACTTTTTATACAAGTAGGAATTCCAATTTCTTGGAAAGGTTTTTTTTTAATGAAGGCTCTGCATGTAGTTTAAGGACACCAAATTTATGATAGTGAATTTTGGGGGTGTTTTTCTACGTTTATTTTGTTCAATTGTTGTTGGTTTGCAAGCCTTAGAGATGAGGTAGTGAAGACTCAACTTGTAGGAATCCACAAAATTGTTGTGAGATCTCTAAATCTCCTTCCACAAAGAAGTATCAGGACAACTATATTATTGTTCTAGGAAGTACGGACACTTCATTTTGGGCAGAGTGTCGGTGTAAGACACGTCGGGGACACGGACACTCTTCGGACACATGTCGGACACATTAAAATGAGTGTCCAATTTTTTTATTATTAAATTTTTTTTAGGACACATGGCCGACACGTTCAGGATACGTTGGGACACGCTGGGAGACACGTTTNTGGGACACGGACACTCTTCGGACACATTAAAATGAGTGTCCAATTTTTTTATTATTAAATTTTTTTTAGGACACATGGCCGACACGTTCAGGATACGTTGGGACACGCTGGGAGACACGTTTTGAGATTTATTTTCAATTTTTTTTGAGAACTTTTCAGATAATTTTATAATTAGGAGTTATTTTTATAATTTTAAAGAGATATGAGTCACAATCATAATATAAAAGAAGTTATAATAATTACATTGAACATAGGACATGAATATAATATAATTTTGGATATGAATACGAACTTATATACAAATGGAATAGTCTTTTAATATGAAAGTACAGTGAGAAAAAATGAGATTACAAAATTGAAGCTCTTGGAATTTGATGAAAATTAGTATTACGAAATGAAATATTTTTAAAGTAAAAGTTGTAGAAGTCATTGATTATTGAATTATGGATGTTAATATTGTATGTGTATTAATATATCTTATATTATACTTTTCATGCAATGATATCATGATGTAAATTTTTAGAATTAGAAAAATAATGAATTAAAAGATTATTATGATAATATTTTAGTTGTATTGGATAATATTATAATTTACTCATATACTATAAATAAGGTGTAGAGCAACTTCAGTGTACACATTATTTTCCTCAATCACTCTCTTTACTTTCTCTTCCCCTCCTAACTCTAACCCTAATATAGTTCTTAGTGTTTCAACTTGGTATCAAAGCAATAATCTAAGATAAAACATCATAAAACACTTGGAAGAAACCGGTGGATTTTTTGATGTCATCAGCAACTATTAGCCATCGGAAAATTGCTGACTGAGTTGACTCTTCAAGGGGGTCCTCCGGTATTTTTGCCAAATTTTTTGAAGACATCTATATAATTTTTTCTATTTTTGAATATTTTCGGCAAAAACAAAAAAAAAATTAGATCTGCAAATTTTTGCACATCTTCTTTAGTTTGGTTGCTTGGATCTACAACCTAGGGTTCTAATTTGGCCTTGGAGGAACTTTGTGAATTGCCCAGTCGTCTGGAAGCAATTTGAACATATTTTTCATGAACCTGAGGTGCAGATCTCACTGTCCTGGGTTTGAACAATAGCGACCAGTTCAGTTGGCTATGTGTGTGATGTTTTCGGACCTCTGTCCTTGTCTAGGTGCTTGTGGGTGCTTGTGAATTTTCTCCAACAGCCTTGGGTCGTCTCTCTATGCTTATGAATTTGCTCCAAAAATCGTTTGTGGTATTTTTCGGCTTTCGGATGGTCTTCCGAGTGTTGTTTGTGTGTGGGTTTGTTTTGGGTTGCTGATTTGCATTTGTCTTTTTTGGTATTGGGTTGCCTATTGGTTTTGTTTGTGTGTGGATCCAAGTGGATCCATTGTTGTCTTGGNTTACCGTATCTCTTCTTGAGCAACACTTCCACTTGGGTCATCCCTCATTTGCAAAAGTTTAAGGCAAGTTATTCCTGATTTAAGTCTTTCTTCTATGTTGGGATATGAAGCGTGTCAATTAGAAAAACATCACTATAGTTCTTTTCCTCCTAATTCTTCAACTCGTCAATCCAATTCATTTCATGCTGTTTATACTGACATTTGGAGTCCCNGCTTATACGTCTGATGATGTTTGTTTCAAGTTTCAGGGGAAGAAGCAGTATGCTTTACCCCAAGCCGTGTACAACTCTAGATGGCATAGACAGTTGATGGGTTGGCTTGCTAGCCTTACCCTAGACGACGAGGTGAGGCAGGAGTTTGGTCTACCTCGGGTTGTGTGCGAGTATGAGGATATTTTTCTGGATGAACTACCGNACATTTTATAATGAAATCATCATTCAATTTGATGTTCGTATTAAAGTTCTTCGGTCTGACAATGCCCTTGAGTATACCCAATTGTTTATGAAAATATTTTGTGCTGACCAAGGCATTATCCATCAAACCACTTGTCCTCATACCTCACAAAAAAATGGCATTGTGGAACATAAGAATCGCCATTTATTAGATGTTGCTCGCACCTCAATGTTTAATATGTATATACCAAAACCATATTGGGTTG
Organism: Ilex paraguariensis; assembly: GCA_963454935.2. Taxonomy (NCBI): domain Eukaryota; kingdom Viridiplantae; phylum Streptophyta; class Magnoliopsida; order Aquifoliales; family Aquifoliaceae; genus Ilex; species Ilex paraguariensis. The sequence continues at coordinate 252,224 of CAUOFW020000870.1, forward strand.
ACATTATTCTTACTACAGCTTATCTTCCCCATTTTGGACAACAAGTCTTTTTTCTCGTTGTTTTATCCTGGTAAACCATCATTTGGTCTCACTCCTCGTGTCTTTGATTGTGTTGCATTTGTTCACCATTTTGGTCCACGTCGGGATAAATTTTCTCCTCACTCAACTAAGTGTGTTTTTTTTTTTGAGATATTCTCATACTCAGAAATGTTACCACTGCTATGACATTGTTTCTCGTCAATACTATGTTTATTTTGGGGATGTTTTTCTATTTTTATTTTGTTCAATTGTTGTTGGCTTGCAAGCCTTAGAGATGAAGGTAGTGAAGGCTCAACTTGTAGGACTCTACAAAATTCTTGTGAGATCTCTGAATCTCCTTACACAAATAAGTATCAGGACAAATATACTATTGTTAGAGTTCTTATTTATTGTTAGTTGTATTGGGTTGGGTAATATTGTAATTACTCGTATGTTATAAATAAGAAAGTATAGAGCAACTTGAGCTTACACACATTATTTTCCTCAATCTTTCTCTTTACTTTCTCTTTCCCTCCTAACTCTAACCCTCTTATCATTCTTAGTGTTTCAACTATTATTTTGGGAAGTTTTAAAGCATATGACCGGTTACCATGTTTGCTCAAATTTCTGTAAATTTACGGGAATTTAGCAGAATCTTTCCAATTGGTGAGTTGTGAATACATTGCTTACCTTCTTGGTGCTCAAGGGTCATTCAATCAGGTGAAAGCTGAACAAAGGGAGAAAAAGAAATATTGGAAGGTGAAATTTTGATCAACATGTGTTCATATAGGAGAATAGCAAATGGGATTTTCTTTGTTTTGACCCAAAGAAGAAAATACTAGTATTTTTGACATACTTCGTAAAAGTTGCTTCAGTCGTAATTCTGGCTAAAGTTTCTCGGGCCCTTGTTCTAGAAGACAATCATGGACTTAGCCTTAACCATTTTGCAAAAATAGCAGCCGTAGAAAATTGCAAAGTTTCACCAGAATGATGCTGCATCATTACTTTATAGAATGAAATCTTATTAAAAATGGTCAATATTGCAAAAAAAAAGTTTGTTACTCTTTCATCAAAAGTTAACATACTAATCACATGCATCCATTAATGGGCTATGTACAAATAACTTTTAGTATTTTAGCATTATTTCTCCAACGTAAGGATGCCAAGTGAGCGCTCATTTCCTTTTTTGAACCATAATTTAGTGCTAATTTCCTCTTATAGAAGTTGATGCAAAGCATATTGAAAAGTGACTTTCTACAAGCACCTGAGCACCAAAACTATGAAATTATAAACAATACTCTGGTGACAGATATGGAACAGTGAATCCTCTAAATCTTGGCATGCACACCAGTTAATAATGAGTCAGCTAACATGTTATATCGACATAATGCATTTTTCAAAAACACATTTAAAAGACAAGGGCCCCTTAATCTTATTTCCCAGACCATAATAAGTAGTGATTGCTCCACGACTTTTACTTTAAGGATAAGTATCATCATTAAGGATATAGATATGGATCTTCAAGATAGGTAGTAGTTGGTCGTGGTTGCTAAATACGACTTTAATAAACCATGACTTCAAATTCCAGTTGTGTGTAGCAAGCACGACTTGCTCGGGTTCCGGAATAAAATCCCAGATGGCATCTGGTTTTTTCTAGAAGTTTAAAAAATGTCTCAATAATAAATAAACAAGATACAAGAAAGAAAAAAAAAACACTCAAGTGTTCCTAAATGATTAATAAGTGTGATTCCAAAACTTAGACAAGGATAAGCATAGTTCTTGAGTATCAAAATAAAAAGAGAAAAGCATGACTCTGCACGTGAATGGACTCTTCAATAAGAATTGCATTTAATTGCAATGGCTGCACAAGAAGCACGGATACTTCGTTAAGGTCAACAATCGACGTATCCATATCGGATACGATATTCGAAGATATGTATAAAATACACACCAATGTAATTATTAATAAATAAAATATATAAATACTTTGAGGATACTTCTATATGAGGAGAAGCATGTATAATTTTAGTTTTAATCTTTATCCCCTTCTTTCAATCTCACATACTTACATCAAGCATCAACAAAAATTCAAATGACTTCGAAGATAAATTAGTGTTTTCAAGTATTATCCACTATCTCATTTCCGAAGGGTAAATGAGTTGATTACACTATAATCAACTCATTTACACTATAATCTTTATCCCCTTCTTCTAAACAAACATTTTAGTTAAAGTGTGATTTTTATTCCTTTAACTAATCACGTTCAACAAACAATCTAGTTAAATGTTAGTTCTTGTTACTTTAATTAATCTTGTTCACTTAGTTGGTGTACCACAGTCAGACAATAGGTACCTTTTTAAAAATANTTAATCACGTTCAACAAACAATCTAGTTAAATGTTAGTTCTTGTTACTTTAATTTATCTTGTTCACTTAGTTGGTGTACCACAGTCAGACAATAGGTACCTTTTTAAAAATAAAAAAATTGTTAATGTTGTTTATTATTGTTAAAGAATCACTAAAAATTATAACTATCAAATAGTTACATAATAGTATAAATAAAAAATATATTTTTTATAGGTGTATTTTGGCCGTATACATATCCTATTTTTTTGGAATTTGTCATATCTCTATTTCCGTATTGTACTCGTATCTCGAATCCATATCCGTGCTTCTTAGGTGACAGAAAATAGTATTACGTAATATGCAACACTAAATCAGAAATAACTAAAAATGGACTTATTACCGGCATAGGCTCTGCACAATAGGAGACCATATCTCAAGTAAGCTCGAATAATTTAGCATACCTGCTCAAAAGAACGAATGCATAGTCCTCAAGGCCAATCTCACACAGACGCCACTGAACAGAACAAGCAATGCAAAGTACGAATATCAAATTCTATCTTGAATATTTATTTCAATTTTTAGCGAATCATGGGCAATTTAGACAAAATATGATCTTACCTTTTGGCGCATTGCTATTGCAGCATCAGGAGCATCATTTCGAAGACCACTTTCAAGATTTTTTACTATTACTTCTCGCAGACCATTCAAAGATTGCAGCGTTTTGACCAACAGGACTATCTCTTCAGTTTCCAAAACATTGCTCGTTCCTTCCATGTCATCCAAATCCTAGAAATTGCCAAAAGAATAATCTATTTTCACTTCATACAGAAATGCTAATAAACACCCATAAAAATTCCCTAGGTTGGCTTCCCCACCGTGTCAAATGGAACATCTAAATTCCTTATATTCTCTGAGGGATTACGTTCTAGTTGTTGAGACTAAACAATCGTTCTTTCTTCCGTGACAAAGGCAAAAGTAAAGGCTGACCAGGTTGAGGTGGCATAGCACCCAAGAAAATGAATATTCATGAACTCTGTGGCATAATACCCAAGAAAACAAATCTTCGCTTCAAAAAATAAAATCACAAGGGTCCGTCATTAGCCAAAGAAGACTAGCTGCAGCCAAAGCGCTGTACAACCATGAGTAAAACTCTCCATAAGATATTCCTTATGCAACACCCTTTGCTACTACGGCAATGAAAATTTTCTATGAGAAATAAGATGTAAAATTACTCAAATACAAACCAAAGCAAAATGCATGTAAAAACTGTGTGATTAACCATTTCCTCTTTAATTTGACAAAATACTTTTATGTTTCTACCCTTCCATGAATCAAGAAATAAGAAATAAGCTTAGTGTTACAGATTAGCTACATAGTTCACTAATGATATTTTTTCCTTGTCTAAAAGTACTAGAGAATAAAAGCTTCTGATATAGATCAGCACCCATGGTTTCAAACAGCTTCAAGTAAGACATATTAAAAAAATCTTAAAGGATAAGGATACAATCTGAAAGGACAACAATCCAAATCTCATGCAAAGAGAAATATGATACACATTGCCAATAAAGGTGTTATTAGAAGAGAAAAGCGCAAATGACAACAATTTAGATAGGTGGTCAAATAAATACAAAATATGTGGGGATGAGAAGACAGTTAAGCATGACGATGACAAATACAGTGTGTGTGTGTGAGAGAGAGAGAGAGAGATTAGTTGCAAGATTCTACCATACTATGCTAAAACCATCATTGCAGTGTCTTAAATTCTGAGATGGAATCTAAAGGGATAGATGGTATTATTGTTCAAAACTTATCTCCACAAATTACAAATAGATAAATGAAAAAGTAACCTCCAATACCATATTGGTAACAATCACTCCAGCATGCCTCAGAAAATGGGTGTCTTACCCCTATGTCAGTACCCAACAAAAAAAAAATACCTGAAGTATGAGCAGAAACATTCAACAAACTAAATACTATAAAATGCTAATCAAGTCTAAGTTGGATAACATTCACAACTAAATTCTATTTGTATCCTAGTGGACTGCAAAAATGAAAGCACTCAAATAACCTAAAACATATTCCGATAGAACCCCTCATCTTGATCCTAAATATGTCAAAACAAATGTGCCACAAAATTCAGCGGTTCAGCATTTTTTGAAAAGATGCAGCTTAATGTGATCATTGAAATTGAACTATCATCTTCTTAAAGAAATACAGCTCATCAGAAACGTCATCGTTGGGCAAGTGATGCAATAGCTTCAGTTAGAGCAAAGCCCAAAATGACAGTACCAAATGATTGTTTGGCCACTAATGGATGTCGCTCCACGGAATAAATCGAGGAACTAAGAATGTTTGCAATACGGGAAGCAATTGTAGCAACTCCGGCACCCATTGATTTTGCACCTTCTAACATCTCGAGCTGAACTCGAGAATTCTCGTCACCCTTTTTCATCACAATTTTATATTATAGATTCCTTGACGATTCTTCCTCTCGTTCCTTTTTTTTGAGGTATCTCACTTGGAATGCAATGCATTCTTTTCGATCTTGTCCCAAGGTTATTGGATACTAAATGAATTTAAAAACTACAAACAACTACGTCAACAACCTCTATTCCAGAAGTGAACGACGGCTTTCCATAGGGGCTTAGTCAACTAACTACATATATAAACAAATATAACATGCCATATTTCTAAATATTTCAACCAAACTCCTTGTTAGACCAAGTGAACGAGTTCCCGTCCCATTTTGGTTCCACCAAAGCAAGGGCTTCAATACATTCATTAACATCCATGATGAACGGGTTGCTAAGTTAACTATCTGCTTCAAAAAGATGGTTGTAAGAATGAAGCTTCAACCTTCTTTTTTCAATTAGAATCCGGAAACGTTTTGAAAACAAAGTAGAAACTGAAACAAAATTGAGAATTTATTCCCAAAAAATTGCGAAACATTAGTCAAAATATTTAGAAACATCTTGAAATATCTCAAAACATTGTGACACATTGGCAGAAACATGCCAAAATATCTCGGAAAGCCTCAAAATATTCCTAAACAACTCGAAGCACTAAAATTTCGATTCAATCACTGATTCGTTTCGGTCTTCTTAAAAATGAAAATGTTTCGACCATTTAGAAACTAAATTTTGATCATTGACAGCAACTCAAGTTAACCTTCACTCTTTGTACATCAAGAACTAGCATAAACATAATAAGATAGCAGCAATAACACTAAAATAAACATAATACCACTCGAGCAACCTCAATGGCTGATACGTAACTGAAGGATGCAGTAAACCATTGCGTAGATCAAGTTTGGCAAAAATCCATTTTCCAAAACACCTAAAATTGCAGGTTCACTGGTGAGCCAATAATAACTTTCACTAGCACAAACAAATAGATGAATCCCAAACCTCCCCATACATGACACAAAAAAAAATAAAAAAAACAACAAAAAAGTTCTTTTGGTTTCAGCAGCCTTCCATTCCTTTTTCTTGTGCAAATTCCACTTTATATCCGTCTGGTTTGAGTATGTGGAACTTCATCACCTATGGTTTAAGTATAACCATGTAACTTTCACATGGTTTTNCAAAAAAGTTCTTTTGGTTTCAGCAGCCTTCCATTCCTTTTTCTTGTGCAAATTCCACTTTATATCCGTCTGGTTTGAGCATGTGGAACTTCATCACCTATGGTTTAAGTATAACCATGTAACTTTCACATGGTTTTGGACCAACACGAAAAAATAAGCACCGCCAATGACTCTTCGAAGTGACATCATTACCTCACTGTCTATCTCTAACAAATGCTTCATCTTTCACCACCCATTGTTCAGCTACTACCATCACCACCCACTGCCCAACTCCAGCATCACCCACCCCACTACCCAAGCCGTATCTCCTCCAATTCGTAGAAACCCAAGGCTCTATTGCAGCCTGTTATGGGTTTTATCAACCACAATTTGCATAATGCTTTTATTTCCTGTACAATTCAGAACCTTTTAGTTTAATTTTTGGTCAGAGATGTGTTGGAATCATTCCGGAAAGTCACTGGTTCAACCAAGCTTAACAAAACCTGTGGTTTCTTAATTCACCAAAAGCTATGGTTTGTTAAACACAATTTGTACAGGGTCTTAAATCTTAATAGACAGTGATGATTTGCACCTATTGGTAGCACTTCTCACTGGCATCATGACAGAATCAAGTTGGAAGGACACCAGAAAAACTTTTTATTGGTCTGAACCTAGTTTCCCCATCCAATTCCCCCAAAAAAAAACACCGACTTCGGGCAAGTTATTTTTAACTTTCAAATACCCAAGATTAACCAAGAAAATCCGAATCTATGAATATATTTTCCAAACTGATCCCTATTGATGAATTGGGCCAAGAAATAGCAGGATAAAATACTGCTGGGTCAAAACAATTAGAAAAAGAAATCCAGCTGCTTTGTTTTTATTAATATTTTCACACCATAATCACATGGTTTTGATGTAATAACACTTTCTGGTCATCACTTCTTCCCCTAAGCAGTAGATATATATCAATGGAGAGAGAGAAAACGAAGCCCAAGGTCTTCTCTTTCCAAGCCTTTGAGTCTTCCTATTTTGCTACCCCTCTGACAACCAGAGGAGGGATTGCGGGGTGTGTAGAGCAGGGGAATGAGGGGGGTGGAGGGTGTTAAGTTGACGGTTTATTGTTAGAGAGGGAGATCATAGAAGAAGGGTCAACCGAGAGGAGGAAGAAAGTTGTTAACCGTACCTCTCACCCTCAACTAATATATATGTATCACAATAAAAGAAAAAGACCAGTATACCGTTGAGTGGTTCACTTATTACAAGGACACAAATAATATAATGAAATCTGTACTACTCAACAGAGAGTTCTATCTAGGTGAAGGTTCTGATATACTGTTCAGTGGTTCACCTATTAAAAGGACACAAATAATATAATGATATCTATACTACTCAACAGAGAGTTTTCAAGGTGAGGGTTCTGATATAATTTTTATAAACCGAACAACCAGATGAAGAAGAGAGGGAATTTTTTAACTTTCCGTGAAGATTACAAGGGCATATTTGTCCTTTTCCATTGAAATTTGAACATGACTCAAATGTTTCAAATCCTAACCCTCGAATTCAATATCTCTGTATGTTATAGTTAGTGGCAACTTTACATGAGGGTTATATGACTATACTTGAACCATAAGGGGCCAATGTGCTACAAGGCAAACAACAAGAAGCTAAAATGTAATTTGCCTATTTCCTTTTATGAATCTGTTATCCTTTCATTCTCTTCATTCTTGAAACCTTCTTTTCTCACCACGTTTTTTTCTACCATAGAAGAATGAAAGAGTTTTAGCATATAACTGAATATGGTAAAGGGGCCCACCAATGTGACCTTTTAATCATTTCTTTTCATCACCATGCAAAGAAAANCTATTTCCTTTTATGAATCTGTTATCCTTTCATTCTCTTCATTCTTGAAACCTTTTCTCACCACGTTTTTTTCTACCATAGAAGAATGAAAGAGTTTTAGCATATAACTGAATATGGTAAAGGGGCCCACCAATGTGACCTTTTAATCATTTCTTTTCATCACCATGCAAAGAAAAGAAAAAAGGAGATGGAATGACACAGGTTAGGAGTGACAGGCTTCCCATGACAAAAAAAAATGAACATGGTGGAGATTTCAATGTTGATGAATTCTATAAAAATGGAAAAAAGGAACTAAAAATTTTTGTTGCCTCCTACATATTTGACAACTCAACAAAACCTTTATCCTGACTATTTGGAATCATATTTGACTAACTGTTGTGATGGAAATAGCAGCAGAGATCCTGTGAAATAGGAAAGGTTACACTATCTAACTCAAACATGAGTAGAAGTTAAATAAAGAGAGGCCTGACATAAGGATATACTCNATTTTTGTTGCCTCCTACATATTTGACAACTCAACAAAACCTTTATCCTGACTATTTGGAGTCATATTTGACTAACTGTTGTGATGGAAATAGCAGCAGAGATGCTGTGAAATAGGAAAGGTTACACTATCTAACTCAAACATGAGTAGAAGTTAAATAAAGAGAGGCCTGACATAAGGATATACTCTTTGAAATATTCGATAACGTAATCTAGTCTAATCAGGTCAGATCCACTTGTACCTATGGATATGGCTATCTATAATCCAACAGCTTATATTGAATAGACGAAACAATCAAATCACTTTTCTGATAATTAGGAACAACAATCAATCAATTGTTTTCATATTTGCACCGTCGATTCTCTACAGAGTACAAACCAGGCAACTATCAATTTTTGTCAAGCTTTAACTTGTTTAAGATCCATTCTCAACATGTGTTCTGGATGTTTNATTAGGAACAACAATCAATCAATTGTTTTCATATTTGCACCGTCGATTCTCTACAGAGTACAAACCAGGCAACTATCATTTTTTGTCAAGCTTTAACTTGTTTAAGATCCATTCTCAACATGTGTTCTGGATGTTTCCCCTGCTGTAATTTGACACACCTACGATCTCTCCACCAATAGAACTAAAAAGAGTTCACATTAAATAGCCTTCATGAGCCCATAATAGAAGTTGACGGCATCATATACCTTCATACAACCAAGTATTTAAGAAAAAGGAAAGAGGAAAAAAACAAGAAAAACTTGAAGAAACCTTACATGTGCACATTATACATCATAGGCGTTAAATCATTGTAAAATTATGACAAGCCACAAACATAATCATAGAAAAAGAATGATGCTTAATACAAAACATGCACACAAGTGCAAAACTGGGGTTATGCATCAAAATGTAGCTTGGTCAAAAATTTGCACGACCATTACATGCCGAAGAATAAGATTCCCATAATCATCACATGGTGACAGCGAAAGCCAGATCATTTACAAAACGAAAACCAAGAATAAAGGAAAGTCATAATCTACCTTTTTGCACTCCAAAAACAGTGAAAGGGCTGATAAGTTTCTTTCATCCATTGATGCTTTAATTGATTTAAGTTGTTCTGCAAGGCTGCAAAAGTGCATAAAAAATTTAGATCTCAAATCAATCAATTCCAGAAAATTAACATGATATTTCAAATGCAAACAAGCACCGACTTCAGTTCAGATCAACCCCTCAAAATGGTACCTTCAGACACTGCATTTGGTCAAGTTTGTAATAGTATGAATAATACTAGGTTCAAAATATTTACAATTTCCAATTCAGGGTAGCCTTTAGTCAATCTTGAAGTGAAACTGTATCAGATGAGACTATAAGAGAGCCAACAGAAAATTGATAATATCAGGCAAGTGAAATGAATACCTTCTGGCATTTAATCAAAGTTAATTTTCTAAGAACTACCCACAAAAAATTGAGGGAGACTCACTGTATTTAAAAACTTCAGATGTTAGATTCCTAACAAAACCAGAATTGTTAACAAGAAATTAATAGGTTACCTATGTTACCTGGACTCCGGTATTTGTGTCAAGTATAGCTACGCATGTACGAATTTCCTGTCTAACTTTCAAATATTAGAACAGCGCACAGCTTATTTGTTGAAGTTGTCAACCTATAACCTAGGGAAGTAGGGCACAATTGACTACAAACAACGCCTAATGGCAACTTCAATCATTGGGAATTATCATTGTCAAAAAGAAATATGATAAAAAAAAAAATGAATGAGTTTTTTTGTTTAGTAAAGCACTCCAGGAAATTGTCTAGAATGCAAATCGCATACCCATGTCGAGTTTTTGATAACAGAAGGAGCTCACACCATTGGAAGTGTACAAGTCAAATAGTAGGCAGGTAATCAAGTTGATAACTAACACTTGTTTGTTTCTTCATCATAAAAAGCTAAAAGAACTGGATGTCTAGTCAAGGATCAAATTTTCATTTTGAAACAGTTGAAATGTTTTCATTTCCAAGATAACCGAAACAAATCAGCGATAAAATCAAAATTCTAATACTTCAAGATGATTCATAATACTTCGAGATATTTTGTAATGTTTCAATACATTTACACAATTGTTTTGAAATGTTTCGAGGTATTTCAAGATACTTTGGTATATTTCGACCAATGTTTTAGAAAAATAATTCTTAAATTTTTTATTCTTTTCATTCTATTTTCGAAACGGGTCGAAATGTTTCTGAAACACGTTGAAACGTTTTTATTTTCTAGGTGACCGAAATAATGCACTGAAACAAAATTTTGATCCCTGTGTCTAGTTTACATCATACCTTAGATAGACATTATATAACCTATGTTCATGTATTGAAAAGTCATAATAGTTATCTATGTTCAAGGGACCTTTCAAAATGAGTTTGCACATCAAGGACACATAGTGGTATAATCTTCTATCTTTGCAAACTCAAAAGTAGGAGCAGTTATGTTCGGGAATTGCTCAAAATGTTGTAGTCGTAGCCCAAAAAAAGAGGGTTGCATACATTAGACATACATATATCACCGTAATCACTNCAGTTATGTTCGGGAATTGCTCAAAATGTTGTAGTCGTAGCCCAAAAAAAGAGGGATGCATACATTAGACATACATATATCACCGTAATCACTTGTTAACACGGCAAGCAACATTATAAAGATTGTTAAGAATAATAGAGTAGTAGTATGTGTAAATTGTTAACAGTAAAAGGGCTATGTGTGTTATTATTATTATTTTAAGTTAACTATAAATACAAGTTATGTATGAGAGCTAGGTTAAGTTTTCTAACCTCTCTCTTTCTCCCTAATATTGCCTCTAATATTGTGTTATATTAATTCTCTTAACTTAACATGGTATCAGAGCATTAATCTTGGTGTTGTTACTGTTGATGGTAGTCGATCGGTGTACTGCTCATCGAATTTTTTTTTTATTTGGTTGTCGCTTGTGATAGTCCATCGGTGTGGTCGACTGGTGGTAGTCGATGGTGTGCTGCTGTTCGGCGTCGTGGTGGTGTTCAACAGCGACGACGGTGGTGGCTTGTGGTAGTCGATTGGTGTGGTTGACGTTGGTGGTAGTCGACGGTGTGCTGCTGTTCGGCGTTGTGGTGGTGTTCAACAGTGAAGGCAGTCGACTGTCTTCGTGGTGGCGATTGTTCGTCGTGGTGTAGTCGCCTATCTTCGTGGTGGTCTGTGGAGGTGTTTTGGTGGTGTCC
>CAUOFW020000870.1:272425-321933 GCA_963454935.2 Ilex paraguariensis
GTTAAAAAAATCTTTGTATGGTTTAAAGCAGTCACCGAGGGCATGGTTTGGTAAGTTTTCAGATGCAATTTTAGAGTTTGATCTTCTTCGATGTCAAACAGATCATTCTGTATTTCATAGGCAGACAAATGCTTGGTATGTCCTATTGGTGGTCTATATCGATGATATTGTGATTACTGAAAATGATTCTGAGGGGATTGCCAAGTTAAAATTATTTTTACCGGATCAATTTCATACTAAGGATTTGGAAAAACTTAGGTATTTCTTGGGTATTGAGGTGGTTCGATCTAAACAGGGTATTTATTTATCTCAGAGAAAATATATACTTGACATGCTCGAAAAAGTANGAAGAGGTCTATATGGAGCAGCCACTTGAGTTTACTGCTCAGAGGGAGTCTGGTAAGAGCGTTTGTCGGTTAAAAAAATCTTTGTATGGTTTAAAGCAGTCACCGAGGGCATGGTTTGGTAAGTTTTCAGATGCAATTTTAGAGTTTGATCTTCTTCGATGTCAAACAGATCATTCTGTATTTCATAGGCAGACAAATGCTTGGTATGTCCTATTGGTGGTCTATATCGATGATATTGTGATTACTGAAAATGATTCTGAGGGGATTGCCAAGTTAAAATTATTTTTACCGGATCAATTTCATACTAAAGATTTGGAAAAACTTAGGTATTTCTTGAGTATTGAGGTGGCTCGATCTAAACAGGGTATTTATTTATCTCAGAGAAAATATATACTTGACATGCTCGAAAAAGTAGGTTTGCTGGGTGGTAGACCGATTGATGTCCCTATGGATCCGAATCAGAAATTATTGATGGATGATGGTGTATTATTTGAAAATCCGGGTCGGTATCGCAGATTGGTTGGGAAGCTTAATTATCTCACTATTACTCGACCAGATATTTCCTATGTAGTCAGTATAGTAAGTCAGTTCATGGGATGTCCTAGAGTACCACATTGGGAGGCAGTTACTCGTATTCTGCGATATCTCAAACGAACTCCAGGACTTGAACTGTTATATCGAGCTAATGGACATCTTAGAGTGGAAGGTTTCTCAGATGCTGATTGGGCTAGATCTCCTTCTGATCAGAGATCAACCACTGGTTATTGTACTTTCCTAGGAGGTAATATTGTCTCATGGAAAAGTAAGAAACAACCCGTGATAACAAGATCCAGTGCTGAGGCTGAGTATGNTTATCTCAGAGAAAATATATACTTGACATGCTCGAAGAAGCAGGTTTGCTGGGTGGTAGACCGATTGATGTCCCTATGGATCCGAATCAGAAATTATTGATGGATGATGGTGTATTATTTGAAAATCCGGGTCGATATCGCAGATTGGTTGGGAAGCTTAATTATCTCACTATTACTCGACCAGATATTTCCTATGCAATCAGTATAGTAAGTCAGTTCATGGGATGTCCTAGAGTACCACATTGAGAGGCAGTTACTTGNTCAGTTCATGGGATGTCCTAGAGTACCACATTGGGAGGCAGTTACTTGTATTCTGCGATATCTCAAACGAACTCCAGGACTTGAACTGTTATATCGAGCTAATGGACATCTTAGAGTGGAAGGTTTCTCAGATGCTGATTGGGCTAGATCTCCTTCTGATCAGAGATCAACCACTGGTTATTGTACTTTCTTAGGAGGTAATATTGTCTCATGGAAAAGTAAGAAACAACTCGTGGTAGCAAGATCCAGTGCTGAGGCTGAGTATAGGGCAATGGCACATACGATAAGTGAGTTGACTTGGCTACTACACTTCCTCCAGAAAATTGGTTTTTCAATTCAACTTCCTTTACAGTTGTTCTGTGACAACCAGGCAGCTATCCATATCGCTGTCAATCCTGTGTTTCATGAAAGAACTAAGCATATTGAGGTTGACTGTCACTTTATTCGGGACAAGATAGTAGCCGGGGAGATTACAACTCCATTTGTGAAATCTGAAGATCAGCTTGCAGATATGTTTACCAAAGCATTGAGTCGTACGCGTCTTACAACTATTTGTTCCAAGTTTGGATTATATGATATATATAGTCCAATTTGAAGGGGAGTGTTAAGAATAATAGAGTTGTAGTATGTGTAAATTGTTAATAGTAAAAGGGATGTATGTGTTATTATTATTATTGTAAGTTAACTATAAATACAAGTTATGTATGAGAGCTAGGTTAAGTTTTCTAACCTCTCTCTTTCTCCCTAATATTGCCTCTAATATTGTGTTATATTAATTCTCTTAACTTAACAAAGATGATCAAATCGTTAGAAGGGAGCCTAGCACAGGCCATATCTCAGGAAAAATGGAACAATGAGACAGCTTTCCTTAAGCGGACATCCCATAGTCGTTAGAAGGGAGCCTAGCACAGGCCATATCTCAGGAAAAATGGAACAATGAGACAGCTTTTCTGAAGCAGACATCCCATAGTCGAGTCAGGATTCAGTAAAAGTTATGCCTTGTATGCCAAGCAGCACTATAATCTTAGTGTTAACAGACATAAAACTGGAGTAACTTGGTTAAACTTTGGTACTGGGGTCAGTGGAGTTACTTTGTTAAACTACCAAAGTTTATAGCAAAGGACTATCGTCATTGACAGACAGGGAGAGAGAGAGAGAGAGAGGCCAGAATAACAACTAACACTGCAATAGTAATGCACACTTTGGATTCAAGTTGATCAAAGGTTTAGAATGACACTCAGCAAACCTTCCAGCATTGAAGAAATCTTTGAGTTCACTATGGAATATCTTGAACTGTTCTACAAATGCTTCACTATAAGCCCCAGGATTCTTGCTGATTCTTGCAAGCATTGCTTCGGTAGCAACTAGATCTTCAGGGCCAGCATTGCGGTGAAGCTTGTTCTGTATGGTATGCTTGATTTCTTGCTGGAATGTAAGACATTGACATATAAATAGCATAACCACTTTGATGAAATCAAAATCATACTATAAAGTGCTCCAACTGTAACCTTAAGGTCATGAGGAATATCATTCCGGTGAGCAATATCCCTAATACGTGTTAGTGGAACAGATGCAGTAAATTCTGCCTTAAAAGACGGCAAACATGGATGAATCTTGAGGATGACAAGTATTTCCTGCATGTTAAAAAGTAGAAACAACAATTAAATTACTCTTAAAAATTTCAGCTCTGAGGAAATATGTAAAAACGATAGGTACTAAAAAGAACATGTATGCGTAGAGGGTAATACTTGGGAGGAGAACACCATCATATGGTAGGTCGAATCTGGTAAAACAAGAAGAGGAACACGAATAAGAGTAACATCCCAATTCAGAAATTCTCCTTACTGGTTTTTCAGGTGTTGGTGCTTTTGGCACAGGGTAGAGGGTTTCATTACTCCAACAATTTGGAAATTATTGTCCATGTAGTCACATCCCTGAGATGAGCTGACCCCAAGTAGGTGAATTAAGGCATGTCCACTTAAGCTGAGGTATTACTAGAAGGTAACTCATAAATCATAATTAGGTAAAACAAACATAGAAAACTTTGGCGTAGCTCTCTGTTAGAGCGTCCAATCCCACATCAAATGTCAATAAATGGATAACCCATTTAACCATATGAACCAACCTTCGGTGATCCAAACTATTCGATGTGCTATAATCCCTCTTTGTCCCCCCCCCCCAAAAAAAAAAAAAAAACATTGGACCCGGGCTTGCACGTGAGGTTTACAAAATACACAAACAAAATGCATACCAAGTATCAAAATTTTGTTTCGATGCACAATTTCGGTGAGCTTGAAAACGGAAAAGTTTCAGAAACAAGAAGGAAATAAAGAAAAATTTGAAAATTTATTTTCAAAACATTTCGAAATAGATCAAAACATACCGAAACACCTCCAAAAATAGGAATACGAATATTCAATCAATGATTCGTTTCAGTTTCATGGAAACAAAATCGGACGTTTTGAAACGGAATNGTTTCAGAAACAAGAAGGAAATAAAGAAAAATTTGAAAATTTATTTTCAAAACATTAGTCAAAACATTTCGAAATAGATCAAAACATACCGAAACACCTCAAAAAATAGGAATACGAATATTCAATCAATGATTCGTTTCAGTTTCATGGAAACAAAATCGGACGTTTTGAAACGGAATTTAGTTCCTTGATGCATACTGCGAAACTCAAACAGGTAAGAGGCTTGAATAACTAACCACCCAAGACCAAGTTCTAATACTACGGTAGAACATCTAACCCAAAACCATTCAGCAATGAATATTTAACCATATAAACTAAACCTTGGGTGGTCCTAATCATTCACAATGAGAAACAAACTCTTTTTACACTTTCATCTGGACTTCATAATTTGACCACATAATGTGTTGTTTCCTGGAATAAAGACTTTCTTCTTTTTCCAGCAAATAAAATACCTATTATGTTTGCCCCCGGAACTAGAATAAGAACCTAGTAGGCCCCAAGCCATGAATTGCAGCATGGTATGCGCGGAATCTTATAATGGTTTCATTGCAGTGCATTAAAGTAGTTCTAAGGGACGCGCTTCTTGTTACTTTAGTAGACATTGGAATCTATTGTACTTAAATGAAAAGTAGTCAAACTTTCGAAACTATGCCAGAGAATAATAATGTCATCCACCTAACTAGATGTTTGAAGCTTACCTAGCTATACATTTGTGAAGGCCCTTTCCTTAAATTGATTTCCAAAATCCCTCTAATTTTATAAGGTTTTTAACCACTAGTATCAACGCCTAACCACATGGAAAGATGCCCAATGGAAGAAACAAAATTTTGGATCCCTAATGTTACAGTTGTATAGGACTTACAACCAAACCGCAGATGAATAGGGTACTTGCATTATCAAGCAACTAGGGACTGCAGCCCACAGGTAAGTTCCTTCTCATCAGGGGACCTAGTCTTCTGTTCCTGAGCCATTTTGTGTCGTTCTTTATTTCCTAAGGCAACTGTTGCTCTATTTCTACCTCTTATCAATGCAATTAGTTCTACAGTCATCATATCCCTATCATTTGGCATCAATTAAAATTCTGTAAACATGTAGCATTTATGTGTCCATGCGTAGGTTTTTTAGTCATTGTAATTTCTCATTGAATCGAATATCATGTAAGATTTTTATTCAATCACAGTCTAATCGGTTGTTTATGAATATTGGGTTTCAAAATTATTATTATCTGATGCTCTAATGCTGAGAAAACAACTATTGACTCACTATCATACATAACATTTTTTGTTCTTTACAAGAATACCTGCTACATGGCTAAACCTTATCATCATCAGAGTGCTATCCGAAACTGGGCCTCTTTACAAAATGCAATGGATAATTTGCTAAAAAGGTTCCTTACAAGTAGGATTGCTGTGTTTCTAGAATTGAAGGTTATCAGAGTCGCATTCTGAGGAACCTAATTCTCTTTCAGTGACCAGTATATAAAAAGAGAGGAAGAGAACAACTTGGGTGTCTGATTGAATGCATTCTGTGCCAAGTATTGAGGAAGAATAAAGAATGGACAATCGTTTCAGTACCCACTAAAACACAAAATTGACTCAATTTCTGTGTTTAACTAGTAGTATTGAGGATAGAAATAAGTCTTTAGAAAAATGAACAAGAGAATTTTGAGAGACACAAAAATTGAAAAAGAACATGAGGAACAGTTATACAATAAACCACAAGAACCTAAAGGCACCAAAATAAAATGCACATCAATCCATATGACAGACAACCTGGGGTGAAGTGTCTTTCCTACAGGAAATTCTTTCCAATTCGCGAAATATGAGTCTGGAAATCTCAGCATGCCTGTTTGGCCGGTGATGACCTCCATCTTCAAAGCAAGGAATTTGCCCCGTGTTTATCCACTGCAGGTGAAATAGAATTTAATAAAAGCATGGAGTAGAATGCCCAATGAAGCAGCTTAAGCAGAAACAACATTAATCAGAAAACCTTCAGATAGATGGCTGAATATATGAGAGCCTCCAATCGATGACCATTCTCCACATTTTCAGCTACTAGTTCACGAACAACTTCAAGCTTAACCAACAAAGAAATGTAACAAATGAGAAGTTAAGAGAAAAACATATATCCATAACTTCAAACAAATTGATTGATAACCATGGATGGACGCTACAAAAGCCAAAAGAAAAGCATAACGAAAGGCAGTTTAAAATTTTGAAGAGCAGCTATGAAGTAAAATTTTTTTTTTTTTTTTTTTTTTTGGGGGGGGGGGGGAAGTCCTATATTGTCACCTCTAAAGTATGGACACTCTCAAAAAGATAACGTATACATGTAGGACACCAACACTACTCGAAGACGTGTCCGATACTCTTTTATCCGTATCCATAATTAAATGATAAAATTTTAATTTCAGACACATATCCAACACTTCTTTAGTGACATTTCTTTAGATCNTACTCGAAGACGTGTCCGATACTCTTTTATCCGTATCCATAATTAAATGATAAAATGTTAATTTCAGACACATATCCAACACTTCTTTAGTGACATTTCTTTAGATCATGTCTACTACTAAACAATAAACAGATGTTGACATGTAATTAAGAAAGCTTAAAAATTTAACTATTAAGTATCTTATACTATAAGCGAACATATAATTACCAAGGCTAGACATGTTAATGGTGTACTAAAAATATAATAACAAAAGCAATAGATATATAAAAGATTTTAAAAAGAGCAATTGAGAAAATGAAAGCAATCATTTAAATATATATATATGAAAAAATTGATAATTACTGATTATTTTGATGTTAATATNATTAAGTATCTTATACTATAAGCGAACATATAATTACCAAGGCTAGACATGTTAATGGTGTACTAAAAATATAATAACAAAAGCAATAGATATATAAAAGATTTTAAAAAGAGCAATTGAGAAAATGAGAGCAATCATTTAAATATATATATATGAAAAAATTGATAATTACTGATTATTTTGATGTTAATCTAAAAATTCATACTAGATGACTAAACATAATATTTACTTATCATACAATACTATTTTTTTATGAATAATTTATCATTATCACTATATTTGTGATGAATTATATAATTTTACATGTAAAACACAATCATTTATAGTGTCCCCAATGTGTTCATGTCCTACACTTTTTTAAAAATGACGTGTCAGCATATTCGTGTCATGTCGTATCCGCATCCCGTGTCCCATGTCCGTTGTTCNACTAAACATAATATTTACTTATCATACAATACTATTTTTTTATGAATAATTTATCATTATCACTATATTTGTGATGAATTATATAATTTTACATGTAAAACACAATCATTTATAGTGTCCCCAATGTGTTCATGTCCTACACTTTTTTAAAAATGACGTGTCAGCATATTCGTGTCATGTCGTATCCGTGTCCCATGTCCCTTGTTCGTGTCCGTATCCGTGTCCATATTCGAGAGTACCACATTTTGTTTTTGTTTTTCCACGTACCCAAGTTACCTCCAAAGAAAATACAGGAATCTGCAGTAGATCTTCTATATGACTGAGAACTAGTCCAATTAGCATCTATAAAACCTTCCACCACAATATGCCCATTTGACCAATACAATCACCCAAATCTAGAAACTTGCTTAAAATATTGGATAATACAAATAGCAGCATCGTAATGTGGTACCTAAGGAATAAACTGATTCTCCACAAAACTGCATATAAACTATCAAGTCAAGTAGCAAGTTAACTTAATTGTTCAACCAGACGAAGATACCTCAAGATCTTCAAACAACTCTCTTATATCTACCATAAGTTTGTCATTAGGATCCATAGGAGTATCAACTAGGTAGCAACCCAAAAAAATAGCTCGTCTAACAAATCAAGAACATGTTCATTTGCGGTAATTTAATACCCATCTTTGATTTAGCAACTTCAATACTAAAGAAGCATCTAAGCCCGCCCAAATCATGGATATGAAATTAATCCTGCAAAATTTGACTCAACTTAGCAATGTGCAAGAGTCGCTTCTGATGACCACAATACCGTCTACTTCTACAACAGAATAATGGAACTCAAATCCATAAATTGGTGAAAAGCTGAATGATTTGTCTAGCCCCCTATGGGGCCCCCAATATAGTAATACCTCCAAAATCTCTCTAAACTACATTCTTGACAACTATTTGAAACTATGCACGACATTTTTTCACCCAACAATTGCATCATATTACCTATGAGCAGTAAACCTGGGTTGTTGTACCATATAGACCTCGTTTAATAAGTTGTCGTCTAAGAAGGTATTTTTGACATCCAACTGCCAAAGAAATTAGAATGCAAATGATGGGAATCTTGGCAACAAGAGAGAAAGTCTTCTCATAATCAAAATTGTAGTTTTCTATGTAACCCTTAGCCTCTAGGATGGTTTTGAATGACCCATAGAACCATGAGGATTGAATTTTACTATACACACCCACCAACACCCAACAATCTTCTCACTACGAAGTAAGGAAATAAGACTTAAAGAGCTAATATTATAAAAGGAATCCATATTGGCTTCTATTGCTTTCCTCCATTCTAGATCAAGTAAAAAAATCATAAACTCTCTTAGGAAATGAAGTAATTGAAAAGATAGTTAGTTAAGAACAAGTATCTTTACATATAGCCAAGGATCAAAATTTCATTTTGAAAAAGTCAAAACATCCGAAACGTTTCCATTTCCAATGAAACTGAAACAAATCAGTGATGGAATTTCAATTTTAATACTTTGAGATATTTCATAATATTTCAAAGTATTTTGTAATGTTTCAATGCATTTTCACAATTGTTTCAGAATGTTTCAGGATATTTCAAGATACTTTTTGATATATTTCGACCAACGTTTTGGAAAAATAATTCTTAAATTTTATTTTTTTTATTCTATTTTCGAAACGNCAGAATGTTTCAGGATATTTCAAGATACTTTTTGATATATTTCGACCAACGTTTTGAAAAAATAATTCTTAAATTTTTTTTTTTATTCTATTTTCGAAATGAATCGAAACGTTTTTCAAATATATCAAAATGTTTTTGTTTTCTAGGTGACTGAAATAATACACCGAAACAAAATTTTGATCCTTGCATATAGTGATAGGCAAAGACTTGGACTCTACATGAAACTTGATCACATAGAAGATGAAGCACGCACTATAGCAAATGGTTGCAAGCGACGAGAGTAAACTAAGGAGCTGCATGTCAAACAGGCAGATTATATAGAAGGGAAGATGAATAGGATGGGAATGAGAGGGAGTGTTTTGANTTGCATATAGTGATAGGCAAAGACTTGGACTCTACATGAAACTTGATCACATAGAAAATGAAGCACGCACTATAGCAAATGGTTGCAAGCGACGAGAGTAAACTAAGGAGCTGCATGTCACACAGGCAGATTATATAGAAGGCAAGATGAATAGGATGGGAATGAGAGGGAGTGTTTTGAAAAGCTCGCCTAGGCGATAAGCGAAGCAAAGCAAGGGTCTGTCGTCTTGAGCACCACAAGCGAAGCACATGTGACTAAAGTGAGGAAAAAGCGAGAAAAATGAGCACCTTGCACTTAAGCGAAAGGCAAGAAAAGCGACGTTTTTGTAAAATTTTTAAAGTTGTTTTATTTTTATTATGGACTGTCGAATTGGGGCAATTGGAATAAAATTGTGAGATGCCCNCGAAGCACATGTGACTAAAGTGAGGAAAAAGCGAGAAAAATGAGCACCTTGCACTTGAGCGAAAGGCAAGAAAAGCGACGTTTTTGTAAAATTTTTAAAGTTGTTTTATTTTTATTATGGACTGTTGAATTTGGGCAATTGGAATAAAATTGTGAGATGCTCATATACCTGATTGCCCCTTATCCCAATATATTTAACACCCAAACCCTAAATTTGCCTAAACAAGACTGCAGCAGCTCCTGAAGAAGTCTCGTCTCTTTCCTAAAGAAATCCCGACTCCCGACAGGTTTGCTCCCACTCTTTTTCTTCTTCATCTTTACTGCCGCTTCTGTCTTTTTTTTTTCCTTCTCCTCTTCTCTTCTTCTCTTCTTCTCTTCTAATTCTTCTTCGACAGAAAACACAACTCAGTACCTATTTCTACTTCTACTTCTTCTATGCTGCTTTTTGTATTCTTCTTTGACAAAACCAAGGTATGTTATTTTCTTTCCTTCTTCTGATTCTGCTCCTTATGGTTCTGCATCTTCTCTCCTTCTTCTCTTCTTTTGCTACTAATTCTGGTTCTTCTTCTTCTTCTTTTTCTTCTTCTTCTCTGCTTCTACTTCCTCTGTGTTACTACGGGTTCTATTTCTGCTTCTGCTTCTGATTCTTCTTCTTCTTTGCTTCTGCTTCTATTTTATTTTGGCTCTTCTTCTGTGTTTGTGTTACTGTTTTATTTTGGCTGAAATTATTTTTCTCTATTTATGTTGCTTCAGTGTATGCTGATTAATTTTATATTAATATGTTNTTCTCTGCTTCTACTTCCTCTGTGTTACTACGGGTTCTATTTCTGCTTCTGCTTCTTCAATGCTTCTGCTTCTGATTCTTCTTCTTCTTTGCTTCTGCTTCTATTTTATTTTGGCTCTTCTTCTGTGTTTGTGTTTCTGTGTTACTGTTTTATTTTGGCTGAGATTCTTTTTCTCTATTTATGTTGCTTCAGTGTATGCTGATTAATTTTATATTAATCTGCTTATTCTGTTTCTGTACTGCTTATCCTGATTCTTTTTGTAATTCTGCTTATGTTTATGACATCTGTTGCTGCATCTCTGATTCTAATTCTGCTTATGTTTATGGCTTCTGCTGCTACATCTCTTATTCTGATTCTGATTCTGCTTCTGTTTTTCTGATTCTCTGCTTCTCTAAAATATTTACTTGTTTTTTTTATTGTTCACTTAGCTTCAATGAAGCGCTTTGCTTCTGGCTTCTCGCCTTTGTTTTAAGAGCCTTGGTCACTTTGGTTCGCTTTACGCCTAACACTAAGAGAAAAAACACATGGTTATACTGAAAGCTTTTGGGAGTGGGGTANAATATTTACTTGTTTTTTTTATTGTTCACTTAGCTTCAATGAAGCGCTTTGCTTCTCGCTTCTCGCCTTTGTTTTAAGAGCCTTAGTCACTTTGGTTCGCTTTACGCCTAACACTAAGAGAAAAAAACACATGGTTATACTGAAAGCTTTTGGGAGTGGGGCAGAGCAAAATAAGTAGATGGCTCAAACTCAAGGTCAAGACCAGAATGGACAATATAAGAGTACGGTAGACGTTCACAAAATGTAAATCAATGCAAGTGAATTATTATCACGAGGATCAAATTTATCAAAGCCAAGATCACTGACGAATAGGAAAGAAAAAAGTAGGTGACAAAAATTGAGTAAGGAGATGTATAATGTAAGTTTAAAGAATACAATTAAAGTGTGCGAAAGGAATAATATCACTCCAAAAAATGTTAGGGAACACGTATGGACATGACAGAGCTATAGTTACTTCTAGTCAATGTCGATTGTTACGTTTGGCAACATTATTTTGTTGTGGTGGATGACCATAAGATGTGTCGTTTAACAAAAACAAGAATTAAAAGGAGGAAAATCATATTCTTTGGCGTTATAAGAACACAAAATACGAACACGAGAACCAGATTAAGTTTTAATCTCTGTATGAAACATCCAAACAATAGATCATAATTCAAAACGAGCTTTCATTAGAAAGTAAATTGTGATATGAAACGTTGGCCAATTTCGATTAATCTTTATACGAACCGTCTAACATATAGAAAATAACTCGAAATGAGCCTTCATTAAAAACATAGAAGTGATACGAGAATAATCATCCACAAGTCTAACAAAATAACAATGCCCGTAGATAGAATTGTGCATTAGAATGAATAAGCAAAAAAAGGACTAGTGACAGAATTCTTAACCTTAGACTTAAAAGATACATAATCGTGCTTAGTAAACTAACAAGATTCATAAGACAAAGATGGAAAAGGATAAACTAAAACTGAAAATACCTGAATTAGACCACATCCATCTAAAAAAATAAGATCAAACCGGATCTGAACCAGGTAAGACTAGTTAGATTCACCTTTGTTGACATAAATTGGACAAATTTGGTTAAACTAAGTCAAAACCACTGAAACAAACCCGAAATTTACCAAATTTGGATAAACATATTTAGGCTAGAAGAAGAACGAGAGATAATAGGTAAAGGAAAGAGTGCATATAGAATACCATTTTAATCTAAGTTACTATACTCATCTCTACACTCATGTACATGTATTAAACATAATAAAACAATGTACCATAGTACCGCTCATCTCTACAATTACTATATAAACAAGATTGTCAAAACATGTATCGTAGTGCATACCTTTTTAAAAATTATTATATCGTGTATAGTGAAATGCACGTATGTGTGTAGTTACAAAACGATAAATATTTCAACTTAAACTCCACACAAGATTAAAGAAAACTCTTGAGTTTCAAAACAAAATTTAACAATTCATGTTTGCCTAACCACATAAATCATCAATATATAAACTTAAAGATTAGCAATATCCAAACCAATCCATTCTTATAGTCCTATGAATCACATTTTCATCTTAAGGCCACTAGAAACCTAGTACACTATCTTGCAGAATCAAATGAGTAGTTTAAGAGAAAATCTCAGAGCTTTTGTGGCATCTTTGGGGTTTGTGTGATGCAACCCTAACCTTAGATCTTGTGCCTAAAGGATTGATAAGGTGTGATGCATCCTAGCTTTTTTTCCTTTTTTGCCCATTCTCAACTAATTAAAGGTAAACAAACCTAATTAAACACTCCCCTAATATCTCACGAACAAAACTTCAACCCCACTCCTTTTTAGAACACTAAAACCTATTTTTCCTGTTCATTGAGTATAGTTCAAAACCCCCTAACAATCTTAAGTCTGCCACAAGAACCCTGTTTCCTAGTCCCAAGTCTATACCAACAAGACCTGTGGTCAGCTCTTCATAGTTTTTGACAAAATGCAATCCTAATAGTTAATATTTTGTGCTAAATCTCTGTGGAGATGCATTATCTTTTGCAATAAATAAGAGAGAACAAATAAATTACAACAACTTCATCTTGAAAATGTATTTATTAATATATACATAGAAATCAAAACGAAGACTCGCATTTATACCAAGATGGACTTCAAAAACTACCAAATGAAACAAAGAATGTAATATGATTAACATGAAATATAACGTGGGCTTATGAATTACTACCTCTTTAGTATCTCAACAATTCCCCTTCATATTAAATGTAAACTAAATCAGAACGTCCTCTATATCTAGAGAAAGAAAAAGGGAGAGAATATAGTCAACAATGGTACCTTTCGCCACCAATTTCGGGCATTCTGGTCACCTTCCACTAACTTCAAAGCAAGCCCTTCAAGCCCCGATGTGTCCCACTTCCTGTCTGCTTCTCTATTCCGATGCTCATTTGATTGCATGAATGATATGGACTTACCTTGCCATTGTTCCACCAAAGGACTCATCACATCCTCCAAATGAGTAGCACCATTTGCAACTGCAGACCCATTATCTCCTACATCCTCCATATCCTGCTGATTCTCTTCCTTATCCAAGTGCAACAAATCTACATTCTCATCGGTCCTGTTCCAGCGACAAACCATCTCGAAAATCCCTTTCTTTGGGAGCTCCAATTTCCGGTTATTACCACTTTCCCAAACCATACTCTTGTCCTTTCCCAAAATCAGGAATTTGTACTCAACAATCTCACCCCCTTCTAGTTCTAGTTCACAAACCCAACCATTCTCTGTCCAGTTCATCTGCTTTCTCTTCTTCCATGATCCCAATTCTTTTGCTGACCCCAAAATTGCAATGTGCTCCCCAAATTGAACTTGGTGATCCACTTTAACTCTTAGCCGCACCTTCTCTTGCCCTGGCCTCAACTTCGTCTTTTTCATCCCCTTCTTCTCTTCTTCTCTGCCATAACACCATTTTGTTATACTCTAATCCTATCACTTGTTAAAGAATAAAAGATAACAGAATTCCAGGGAAAAGACTTAATTCCAATACAGAGATAACAGAGTTGATAATAATCACTTTTCATTAGTAAGAGAAAAAGAGAAAAAAAAAAAAGGAAGATACAACATAACAACAAATGTTGTTCTGTATTGTTCTGGCACTAAAGAGCTTGAAAAAAGATAACTAGAATACCACAATACTGTACAAAAAAGTTTTTTCCCCTTGTCTTCTTGTTGATGGGCAAAACATAGTTGAATGCTTCCATTGTAAGGTCCCAAAGACGGAAGACTTTTGTGTTTCTACATCTTTATATACACTTTCTTAGCAATCAAACAGAGAACATATCCAAACTCTATCCCGTAGGAAGGCTACATCTTCAATCCTAGCAAAATAAATAAATAATTTTTCTACAAATATAGGATTTTCGTTCTTGAATCCCTTAAAGAATATCAAAAATACAAAAAGTTCAAAGCAGCAAAACCGAATTTCACATTTCATTTATTCACCTCTCTAACGAAAAGACATAGCAATCATAAAGCGGTTAAGGAGCGTAAAGAAGTACCTGGTTTCAACAGACGAAGCACCACAGACAATTCCAAAAACCTTCGTGGGTCTATCCTTACAACCCAAATTACGACAAGACAAAGAAATTCTGGGCCTCAAGAGAGCGAAGCTTTGCCCAGCTTTGTGCCTTCTTTCTTGTTGATGATGATTATGGTGATGATAGTTAAGGAATTTGGCTTTCCTTGTGAAATGGGTTTGCGCATATGTACTAGTCGTAGTGCTGGTGTAGAAGTGCAACACACGCAGAGAATCCATCACACTACCTATACATACAGGTATAGATACAAAGAAAGAGAGAGAGAGAGAGAATATGTGCAGAGTGAACTGTGGCACAGTTTGTTGCGAGTGATGATAAACTATAGTAGCTGGCAAGTTCTGTCTGATAAACAGAACGTAGTCTGATATTGCTAGAGTATGATTTAAATTTGAGACGTGGAGGAACAAAGTCTAGAACGATGATGAACAAATCTCCATGACAGATCTGGTAAAAGCTTTCTTTATGGCTTTTTATTGCTCTTCGTTCTAAGTAAAGCACCGTTGTGGATAGCTGTCGTCTCGTGATGTGATCGGAAACTCTCGAAGCTCCTCTTCAATTTGGGCGCACTGTCGCACAAATAATCCTCCGTCCCTACCTACGTATGTCGTTTAAGATTTTTATATAGAAATTAAAGAAATTATTAAATAGTTCAAATATAAATAAAAAATAATTATACAAAACTAAAATATCTTTATATGTATTATAAAGAAAAATAATATAAAAGACACTTAGTCCCTACCTAATCTAATGTATTAAAAGGTTAAAGATAAATTTGAAAGAAAAAATACTAATTATGCTTTGATTTCATAAAACGACAAATATTATAAAACAAAAAAAATTATGTAAAACGACAGATATATAGGAACGGAGGGAGTAATATCCAAACAACTCAATTCTCAATTTTAACTATTTAAATATTATACTTTTTTAGAGAATTATTTTACAAGTTAATTTCAATTATACTTTCTATTTTAATTAAATATTTTATCTAAATTTCACTAACTTCTAATAATTTAACAGGAATTGAAACATATAGATAGAGAAAAAATTTGAAAAGGTTGAATGGCTCTCCAAATTTAGAGAGTCATTTAGATAAAATAAACAATAGAAAGTGTGTTGAAGAGTTTTCTTAGTGTTTGATTAGGTAAAATAGCTAAAAAGAAATAGAAAGAATGTTGGAGTTACTCTAAGAATACATNTCTCGAAGCTCCTCTTCAATTTGGGCGCACTGTCGCACAAATAATCCTCCGTCCCTACCTACGCATGTCGTTTAAGATTTTTATATAGAAATTAAAGAAATTATTAAATAGTTAAAATATGAATAAAAAATAATTATACAAAACTAAAATATCCTTATATGTATTATAAAGAAAAATAATATAAAAGACACTTAGTCTCTACCTAATCTAATGTATTAAAAGGTTAAAGATAAATTTGAAAGAAAAAATATTAATTATGCTTTGATTTCATAAAACGACAAATATTATAAAACAAAAAAAATTATGTAAAACGACAGATATATAGAAACGGAGGGAGTAATATCCANACGACAAATATTATAAAACAAAAAAAATTATGTAAAACGACAGATATATAGGAACGGAGGGAGTAATATCCAAACAACTCAATTCTCAATTTTAACTATTTAAATATTATACTTTTTTAGAGAATTATTTTACAAGTTAATTTCAATTATACTTTCTATTTTAATTAAATATTTTATCTAAATTTCACTAACTTCTAATAATTTAACAGGAATTGAAACATACAGATAGAGAAAAAATTTGAAAAGGTTGAATGGCTCTCCAAATTTAGAGAGTCATTTAGATAAAATAAACAATAGAATGTGTGTTGAAGAGTTTTCTTAGTGTTTGATTAGGTAAAATAGCTAAAAAGAAATAGAAAGAATGTTGGAGTTACTCTAAGAATACGTGTCTCTATCTCTTGAAGATTAGATATTTTGGAGAGTAGTAGTAGGTTATGAGCATATTTGTTTTTTAATTTTTCATTGGGTGTATTTAGATATTGGATGAATAAGTAATTGTGTGTTGATTATGTTTTTTTTTCAAAAAAAAATTCATAAAAGCTCATGATCCTACATCTTTTGCACAACTAATGTCTAAGGAATTAATAAGAAGAGATGCTAAGAAGAACAAGTGGGAGTTTTGAATGAAAAAGTAAATTTTGATATAAGTGTTGAAACTATGAAGTAAATTTTGGTATAAAAGACTAAGGTTAACCTAGTAACTAGTGGATCATTATATTTTCAAGGGGGTCATGAATAATTGTTAAGGCTATGACGACTGATATAGTTAAATTGAGGAGTATTGGTTGAATTATTGAAAATCTTGTGTTTGACTATGATTATATTACAAGAAATTTGATGGTATTGAATAGAGAGAGTATTGGGATCCTTGACAATCTATCTTTAATTTTGAGTATATTAAAATAATTGTATTTGTATCGAATTGAATTAGGGAAATTGAATATTATATATATCATGAACATAATAGATAAGTTAATGAAAGCCACTAAAGATTGATTAAAAGGTTTATTGATTCTAACTCAATATTAGAGATTGATAACGAATACTTGGGAGATACAGAAAAGAATTAATGTTAATTGAGTTGGCGAAAAATATCGAGATGTTATGATTGATCTAAAAGTAGGAGTTAGAATGTGAGTGGATAATGAAAGGGATTGTATGACTTCTTAATTTGAGCTCAAAATTGAGGACTGAAAACAAATATTTTGAAGATATAACTATACCTTAGCTCAAGTGTTATATTTGTTTAATTGCTAAAGTCTACCTTTTGGAGGTTAAAGAAGGATCATTAGTGTAGACGATTTGAAAGATATAATTAGAGAACATTTATAGTTAGGTTCCATTTGTATATTTGGGGGAAATCCGATATATCTTTACTAGATCTTTCAAACCTTTGGATAATTCTTAACTATTTTAGTCTTAATAGTATTGAATTGAAGAGTTAATTTTCCCAACTATAATTGATGTCATAGTGCGCATCGAATGTGTTGGTTGGAATTACTATTATTGGGATTAACTGTTAGTTATGGTTACAATGGTGAATGAAAATAGTATCAACTTGAAAAATAAGAATCAATCTCTTGGATAACTAGGTGTGTAGTTGGATGATTATAACTGTTGGGAACCTTTTGTGGTGTCTATCGAATAACCAAGACTTATGATTGTCCATAGGATATAATAGTACAATAGTGTCTGGTATCCTGAACAACTGNGGGAACCTTTTGTGGTGTCTATCGAATAACCAAGACTTATGATTGTCCATAGGATAGAATAGTACAATAGTGTCTGGTATCCAGAACAACCGTAACGGCGAGATGCAATGTGAGAAAATATGAACTAGAGTATAATGCAAAATTGTGCATAGGTGTGCAATCTAAGAGCTGATCCTAGAATATTGATTAATGTCAAATATTGTAAGTTTTTCTAGACTAGTGAGAGATAAAGTCATTAACAAAGTTGTATCTAGAGGTGGCAAATAGGTGGATTGGGTTTAAAATAAATCAAATCTATTTTTCACTCACGTAATAAATGGGTGATAATGGGTTGAGTTAAAACTATTAGCCCATAAATTANCAAAGTTGTATCTAGAGGTGGCAAATAGGTGGATTGGGTTTAAAATAAATCAAATCAATAAATGGGAGATAATGGGTTGGGTTAAAACTATTAGCCCATAAATTACACACACACACACACAAACAATTACACCAAAATAAACACACACATTACTACATCAAAATACATACATACACATACACTATTACACCAAAATACACACACACTACTATACCAAAATACACACACACAATATTACACCAAAATACACACATTACCACACCAAAATATATGTATACACACACATACATACTATTACACCAAAATATATACACACATACTATTACACCAAAATACACACGCACACTCTTGCACCAAAATAAACACACATTAATCAACAAAAAAATATACACATAGTGCCACTCGCAAACACACAATCTTGATACAATGCGACATACAAACACTTACACATTGACAAAATAAAAACACAAACACAATTACTGTTCCATCACATAGCATATTTCATATTAATAATTCACAGCAATCATTCATCATAATAAGAAATAATTCAAAAAAAATACACATAACCATAGCACCACGTCTCTTTATCATTTAATACTCACAGGTTGAGTCAAGCAAATGAAACACATGCTCAACCAAACATGAGGACAAGTTTAAAAAAGAACATTACGAAATCTACTATAAGCCATGCTATTCATTGTCAAATATTGGGTCAAACTTCACTTCCTTCGTTGACGAATCTTCTACATCCTAAACCAAAACAAAAAAAAAATTGAATATACTATAAGTCCCAAAAGCAAAAACTAAACGAAAAGTTGAACCAAATTCACAATAATCACAAAAAAACCTTACGTCTCCATATTTAGCATCATTATTAGACTCCACACCAACTTCCTAAGATTCATTCCACATCATTTGAAGAGCCACCAAATACATAAATTAATTTCTCAATGTCAATCGCAAGTTCCTCCTCCTCATCTGAATCTTCTTGAACTGCTTAAACCAAGTGCATAACATTAAATTCTAATGCTGTAAATCTTAAAACAATTAATTATAATATTAGCATGAAATTGCAAGAGTTACTTTTACCTTCTAAATCATGTAACCAATCTCAAGTGCATAATAATGCCTCTACATTCTTCGGCAAAATTGAACTACGATATTTTTCAATGATACGACCTCCAATACTAAAAGTTGATTCTGAGGTAAATGTAGTAATGGGAATGCTCAACACATCATGGGCCATTAATGAAAGCTCTGGATATCAGGTCCTATTTACTTTTCAAAAACTTAGAACATCCAACTGTGCATTTTATCTCCGATCAAGTAAAGATTCTTCTAAGTATAGATCCAACTGTGATTTATTTCTATTCAATCTAGAATGTTCTCTCTCAAATAACTCAAACTCCTACATTAATATAAACACAATATATAAGAAAATTACTAATAAATCTATGAAAGTATAAATAAGACAATTAGTGATGTTACTTACATCCATTTCATCTTCATCTACTCCACTAGAAGCATTTCTCATTGTCGATGGATTAGTTGCAAAAGCGGACGGGGAGAAACACTTGTACTCTTGAAAGAGTGAATGCAACTTCATCCGAACATTCCTTATCTTTTCTTCACATGTTTCAAGATCAAGCTTTACAAATGCAACTGCATCCGAACATTCCTTATCTTTTCTTCACATGTTTCAGGATCAAGCTTTGCAAATGCAAATTCAACAAACTTTAACTTATAACGGGGATCAAGCACTATGACAAAGGAAAGCACTATATTATAACAATCCCAATACTTGTCAAATTTCCCCTTCATTTGATGTGTCATGGAACTTATAACTTTATTTGGACTATTTAGATCCTCTAGTATGAATGTTTGAATTTTTCATACGCTACGAAAATACAAATTTGAAGTGGGATATTGACTTCCTGAAAACAATGTTGTAATGACATAAAAAAGTTTGAGAAACTTTGCTATCCTTTCAACCATATTCCATTCCGCTCGTGATGGACAAGTTTTGATGTTAGTATCAATCAATTGCAACTGGCAAAACACCCAACAATATAATAAAGCATATTCAAGTATAAGATAGGTTGAATTCCATCTTATTGGCACATCTTGACATACTTTCTTACCACTTTTTATGGACAATTGTGCAATGCATTCTGAAAACTTAATCATCCTTCCCATTGTACCCCTAACATATTTGAAACTTTCTCGAATCTTATACACAGATCCATCAATCATTTTTAAGCTTGCTTGAACAATAAGATTCAAGATATGTGCACCACAACGTACATGAAGAAATTCAACATCACATATCAAAACATTTGTTAAAGAAAGATGATTTTTCAACAAATCAATCAAACCATCTTTATACTTTGCATTATCCAAAGTAATGGTGAAATTTTTTTTCTCAATTCTCCATTCTTTCAGAAAAGTAATCATTTTTTCTGCTAAAAATGGTCCATTATGAGGAGGGGGTATATGACAAAAGATTAATATCTTTTTCTATAGTACCTAATGTTCATGCACATAGTGAGCAGTCAAAATCATATAATCATCTATGGTGATAAAAGTCCATAAGTCTGAAGTCAAACAAATCCTACTTGGGATTAATTCCAATGCATGTTTAAGTTGTTCTTTCTCCCTTTTATAAGCTTTCAAAATGTCCAACTTTGTGATGTTTCTTGAGATTGATTTCACATGTGGATTCAAAAAATTATGTAACTCTCTGATTCCTTCATGTTTCACAAAGTTAAAGGGGTAATTATGCTTGATTATGATATTAGAAAGCTTCTTGCGATAGGCATCTTGATCAAAAGGTAGTTGTGGCGCCAACTCATTTGTGTCATGTTCAGGACAACAAGTTTTGAGATGTCACTTCAAATTTGATGTTTCAGACTTGAAGTTTGCCACATACAATTGGTCACATTTTATACATCTAGTCTTTTGTCTCCCTTCACTATTAACAGGTAATTTCTCAAAAATATCTCAAACTATAGAGCAAGACTTTCTATCTCGTTTTCTAGTAACATAACTTTCTCACCATAATCANAGGATCAAGCTTTGCAAATGCAAATTCAACAAACTTTAACTTATAACGGGGATCAAGCACTATGACAAAGGAAAGCACTATATTATAACAATCCCAATACTTGTCAAATTTCCCCTTCATTTGATGTGTCATGGAACTTATAACTTTATTTGGACTATTTAGATCCTCTAGTATGAATGTTTGAATTTTTCATACGCTACGAAAATACAAATTTGAAGTGGGATATTGACTTCCTGAAAACAATGTTGTAATGACATAAAAAAGTTTGAGAAACTTTGCTATCCTTTCAACCATATTCCATTCCGCTCGTGATGGACAAGTTTTGATGTTAGTATCAATCAATTGCAACTGGCAAAACACCCAACAATATAATAAAGCATATTCAAGTATAAGATAGGTTGAATTCCATCTTATTGGCACATCTTGACATACTTTCTTACCACTTTTTATGGACAATTGTGCAATGCATTCTGAAAACTTAATCATCCTTCCCATTGTACCCCTAACATATTTGAAACTTTCTCGAATCTTATACACAGATCCATCAATCATTTTTAAGCTTGCTTGAACAATAAGATTCAAGATATGTGCACCACAACGTACATGAAGAAATTCAACATCACATATCAAAACATTTGTTAAAGAAAGATGATTTTTCAACAAATCAATCAAACCATCTTTATACTTTGCATTATCCAAAGTAATGGTGAAATNAAAACAATTAATTATAATATTAGCATGAAATTGCAAGAGTTACTTTTACCTTCTAAATCATGTAACCAATCTCAAGTGCATAATAATGCCTCTACATTCTTCGGCAAAATTGAACTACGATATTTTTCAATGATACGACCTCCAATACTAAAAGCTGATTCTGAGGTAAATGTAGTAATGGGAATGCTCAACACATCATGGGCCATTAATGAAAGCTCTGGATATCAGGTCCTATTTACTTTTCAAAAACTTAGAACATCCAACTGTGCATTTTATCTCCGATCAAGTAAAGATTCTTCTAAGTATAGATCCAACTGTGATTTATTTCTATTCAATCTAGAATGTTCTCTCTCAAATAACTCAAACTCCTACATTAATATAAACACAATATATAAGAAAATTACTAATAAATCTATGAAAGTATAAATAAGACAATTAGTGATGTTACTTACATCCATTTCATCTTCATCTACTCCACTAGAAGCATTTCTCATTGTCGATGGATTAGTTGCAAAAGCGGACGGGGAGAAACACTTGTACTCTTGAAAGAGTGAATGCAACTTCATTCGAACATTCCTTATCTTTTCTTCACATGTTTCAAGATCAAGCTTTGCAAATGCAACTGCATCCGAACATTCCTTATCTTTTCTTCGCATGTTTTANATCTACTCCACTAGAAGCATTTCTCATTGTCGATGGATTAGTTGCAAAAGCGGACGGGGAGAAACACTTGTACTCTTGAAAGAGTGAATGCAACTTCATCCGAACATTCCTTATCTTTTCTTCACATGTTTCAAGATCAAGCTTTACAAATGCAACTGCATCCGAACATTCCTTATCTTTTCTTCACATGTTTCAGGATCAAGCTTTGCAAATGCAAATTCAACAAACTTTAACTTATAACGGGGATCAAGCACTATGACAAAGGAAAGCACTATATTATAACAATCCCAATACTTGTCAAATTTCCCCTTCATTTGATGTGTCATGGAACTTATAACTTTATTTGGACTATTTAGATCCTCTAGTATGAATNAGACAATGTTTTGGAAAATTTCAATAAATAAAATCAAAGGGGACTCACTTTGCAAGCTTGAATGATGAGGATATGCGAGATTCAATAGCCGAATTCCAGTCAGAGTAGCAATAGAGGTTAGACTAGCAGTGTGTAATGGAGGATTTGACTTTTAACGTCAAGAGGCTACATGGGAGTCCAACGGCTGGAAAGGTGGGGTTGGTGTGTGTATTTAGATTCATTAGTTTTTAAGAAGGAAAACCCAATGGGTATCTATTTTAAACTCTATTTAACTCATAAATTTAAAATAAATAATAGTACCCAACCCATTTTTAACCAATAGTAATAAAAACAGGTACCCAACCCATTAATTTATGGATGGATTGTGCGGGTTGGTGGGTTGTGGGCAAGAATTACCACTATTAGTTGTATCTATTTTAGGAATTGAGGCAAATCATACTATAATGTCATTACTAAACTTTATATTATATCGTGATTTCAATATAGAAAAGATGAGTAATTCTATTAGCGGAATTAGATTTGAGTTGTTTTGATATGCATATGGTTAAGTTGCACATAATAAACAATCGTGAGGATTAATGAAAGGATTGATAAATTCAAAAGAGAAGTGGTATTTGATGAGTAGACAATTAGTAATAAATGAATGTTAGTGAATAAAGATAATCTTTCAATGATGATACAAGTTGAAAGGATGGATTAAAATTCAAAATGTGGGAAATTGATCCTAATCTTGAATTTGATGTTTAAAGGATGAATAGGCATTGAGACCTTGTGGCCAATTGAAATTAGATAGATTAAATCATCAATTAAGTTTTGAGGATGAAACTTCCTTTTAGGGGGATGGATTGTAAGACCCCACACTATAATGGAATAAGGATGATATCATCTTAAGAATTATCCTAAGATAAATAAAATAATGACAGAAATTTTGAAGCATTGTTGAAAGATTGATAATGAAATTTGAGTTTCGAGCATTGACTTTCGTGTCAAATTTAATTTTGGATGCGTTTAATCTTGAGAAGGATAGATAGGTAAGTTTCTAAATATTTTTAAGTCAAAATAAGGTTACTATTAAATCCAGAAGGTCAAGAAACCTTCGGAGATGTAATATGAGGTGTATTACAAGTTTGGAAGTATCCTGCAATTCTGTTGGAGTTGATTGTTGTGTTTCATTTTTGATACTTGTTTCAATCCAATTTGAGATTAGTATGATAAAATGGTTAGAATCTTCTACTTTGTCCAGGTTTTGTTCACTGTCATATCATTTTTCATTTTCATCTTGGACTTGTTCATTGTCACATCCATGGTCGAATTTTTCATGGACCTCTCCCTGCACACTAGCATTGCTTCAATGAGGTATAATTTTTCATCTTGTTCTTGTTCTGGTTCACGGGCATGTGTATTCTCCTTATCAATGCTTATCTCTTCTTGATGTGCTTTGTAATCACTATATAGGACTTGTAGCTTCTCGCTTTTTTCAGATTCTTCATTTTCTTATTTAGTTTTATCCTCTAGTTTTTCATCACTGCTTTTGACAATAATTGATTTTTTTGGCTTTTCTTCTTTTTTTTTTGGATGATTGATGTGTATTGCTTTATAATATAAAATATTCATTTTTTCAACTCCCTTGAAGTTAGCTTAGCTTCTAGAGTGTTTTTTCACTTAATGCAGCGTTCAACTTTGCAAGTAGGGGTGTCCGTGGCCCGGGTTACACAAGGGTCCTATTACCCGGCCCAAAAAAGATAAGCTTGATGGTTGGCCCGCCCGAGTCCTAACTCAATATCCTTTAAGAAAAGGCCTGAGTTTACCCTTAAACCCACTACCCAGCCCGAAGCTCGGCCCAATAACCCGTGCCACAAAAATCTGTTAAAACTCACCTGCCTAGCTCAAACAAAATTTTTCAGAATTTGAGAGGTTCCTGTCAAAATTTAAGAGGTAGGTGAGAATTTGAAGCTAGATGAGAATCTTGTCAAATTTTTTCAAACTTCGCCAAACTTTTTCAAATGCAGCAATTGAGCCAGCAGAAGCAACACATGGGTTAGTGACGTCTGTCTTGTCTTTCAATCTGAGCCAACAAGAGTAATCGTCTTTGCAGGCTTGTAGCACATGGGTTAAAAGTTTTTCTTTCTCCAATTTTCTTCTTGTCAGACAAGCATGCTTTTGCACATCAGCACATGCAATAATATTTTATGTATATTTGATTCCAATTATACAATTAACAATCATAAATAAATGGTTATTTTTTAATGTATAATTTATAAATAAAGTCGATTGCATTTCATTTCAATCCACCAAATTTGCAAAAAAAAAAAAAAAAACTCTTATTTGCTCTCAACTGTCAAGTGTTATGAAGTCTCAAGGCTATCGGGCTCTCAGTTGTCTCAAAGACTCAAGATTGTCAAGTGCTCTCATTTGGTGAGAAAGTTTTTTTTTCTACATAATTTAAGTATTTATTTTATTTTTATAGTTTAATTTACGTAATAGCTTCATCTCATTCACAAAATATTTTTTATAATAAAATTCTCGAGTTGAATAATGATAATGAGAACATCGATGAGGATGAAAGGGATGATCTATTTTAAACCCCCAATATAGATTTTATTGGGGATGTACCATCTAATGAAAGAAAAAAGTCAAGGGCTTGGGATCATTTTGAGAGAATTAAAATTAAGGATTCTAATGGGGTCATTTCATCATAAAAGGTCATATTTAATTATTATAAAAAAGATTTTGTTGGAGGCTCTAAAAATGGAACTAGTCACTTAATTAGACACCTAAAGACATCCTTTTTAAAAGGTCAAACTGATATTAAATAAACAATATTATCACAATTTTCTAGCACCAATACACTAAACACTTTTAGTTATGAACCTGAATCTGCTAGAAAAACAATTGTTAGATGAATTATTATAAGAAATCTTCCATTTATTTTTGTAGACGATGCTGAATTTGAAAGAATGTTACAACGTGGTTTTAATTTTTCTTTCCAAAATTTTTCTCGTCAAACATGTTAATGAGATGTTATTAAATATTATGTATAAGAAAAAAATAATTTAACTGCTTATTTTGATAATTTTAAAAGTAAAATTTATTTGACTTCTAATATTTGGATTTCTTGCCAACAATTAGGATATTTGTGTATAATTGTTCATATTATTGATGATAATTGGGTTATACAAAAAAGAATTATTACTTTTACAAGGATTGAAGATAATCATAATGCACAAGTTAATTCTTGAAGTTATTTATAATCAGTTACAAATTTATCGTATTCAAGACAAGATTTTCACTATTACTTTAGATAATGCAAAAAATAATAGTGAGACTATAAGTCATTTAAAATGTTATTTAACCTTATTATGTGAAGGTATTTTTTTTTCATATGAGATGTATGTGTCATATCATAAATCTCATAGTACAAAGTCGTCTCTATGATATTAGATTTGTAATTGATAAAATTAGACATATTATTTATTATATAATAGGTTCTGAAAATAAACTTAGGACATTTGGAACTATGTGTAAAAAGAAAATTTTAAAATGCAAAAATATACCATATGATATATAACATAGGTGGAACTCCACCTATAAAATGATAGATGTGACAGTTAAATATAAAGTTGCATTAAAAGACTATGATAGTATAGATACCATTAGTTCATTATCGCGTCCGATTGAAGAGGAATGAGATGTCACTGATAAAATGAAAGAGTTTTTGAAAGTTTTTTATGAGGCAACTTTGACTTTATCTGGTAATTAGTATCCAACTATTACACTGACCTATCTTCATATAGTTAGTATCACTAATCTTTTTAAACAATATATTACTAACCCCGAATTTTCTACTATTTTACATAATATACAATCTAAATTTAATAACTATTTCTCACCATTTCCTGTAATAATTGACCCATCGGTTTAAAGAATTTGGCCTTACAAGTGTTTTATGTCTCTATATGGTAACTTAAATGATCAGCACATGAATAAAATAAAATATTAACATTTGGGAGTGGTGGTACACTTGATCCCACTCAACTTTTGGTGATATTGTTGGTAGTACTAGTAAAGATAAAAGTAAAACATTTGTGCTATCTTCAATTTTGACTAGAGGAGGTGTGTCAACATCTAGGTTAACTGAATTTCAGCAATATTACAATGCTCCATTGGTAGGTGTTGAAAATCTTGATTTTGATATTGTGGCCTGGTGGAAAGGATATGAAAATAGGCTTCCATTTCTTTCCACCATGGCTCATGATATACTAACATTTTCTATGTTGATTGTAGCATCCGAATCTGCTTTTAGTACAAGTAGACGTGTCATTGATGAGTGTAGGAGTTGCTTGGATGAAAAGACAGTGGAAGCCCTCATGTGTCTTCAAGATTGGTATGCCGCTAAAGAGAGAGATCAAAATATGGAAATAAGTCCCCCAATTTTAGAATTTGAAGTTTTAAAAATTTAAATATTATGAATAATGTATTTTTTTCATGTATTAAATATACACGTTTTTAATGTATAAAAGCCTTTAATGGGTAGAATTGTTCAAATGATAAATAGGTGGGTAAGTGTCAACCTAGTTGAGATATACTCGTTCTATTGTGATGCAATTTTTCTTCTATTCATAAATAAAATTATTCATTATTTAATTTTTGTCCATTTTGATTTTGACTATACTTTTAATTCAAAAATATAATTTACAAAAAAATTAAATGAAGTTGTATATTTTTTCAATAGGGCCCAACAGAGCCAATAAAGCCCGCCCAAAACAGGCTCGCCCAATAGGCCCAACAAAGCCCGCTCAACATGCCCAACAAAGCCCGCCCGTAAAGCCCACCCAATAGGTGGTGGGTTGGGCTGTGGATAGCTTACCCCTATCCGAACCTCGACCTGTCCCAGCCCGGCCCAATCCATGAACACCTCTATTTGCAAGGTTTCATTTCATGAACTTTGGAAATGCACTAGAATGGTCTGGCTATATTATTGCTTGTGTGTTTANGGATAGCTTACCCCTATCCGAACCTCGACCTGTCCCAGCCCAGCCCAATCCATGAACACCTCTATTTGCAAGGTTTCATTTCATGAACTTTGGAAATGCACTAGAATGGTCTGGCTGTATTATTGCTTGTGTAAACACACAAGCAATAATGTACAAACAAGATACGTTTGATAATAATGAAAGTTTCCTATTCATATTTTTTTGGTCATAACAGTAAAATTTACTTTACAATGAACACTTACCATTAGCGCCACAGCACATTCGATGACTCCTACTAGATTTTTTTACTTCATGTTCACTGAGGCCATCATTGTTTCAACAATTGCTTTAGACTAGAAATATTTTTTTCATTTCATACAAATCATCTATGTATTGCACATATCCCCAACAATGAGTTTGACCGCTTGTTACAAAAAATAATGTCACAAATGAATACAGACAAAGAATCCTTGCCAAGTTTTCAATGTTATTTTTATTTTCCCTTTCGATACTTCTTCCAAAGTTTCCTCTAGTTATGAAGTTTTTAATTTGGCTTGCTATGGGAACCTTTTTCTCACAAATGCATAATATTTCTTCTTTGTTTTGGATGCATAACTCTTTATATCACTATCTTTTATTTCAAAAATCAGTGAAACATCGTCGCCACTAATTTTGAATTGTTTCGTCCCAATTATGAAAGATGATGTTTTCTGGTCATATGTTTGCGCTATGATGGAGACACTGTCANATCAGTGAAACATTGTCGCCACTAATTTTGAATTGTTTCGTCCCAATTATGAAAGATGATGTTTTCTGGTCATATGTTTGCACTTGATGGAGACACTATTATTACTCTTCCTGTTTATTGATTGCTCAAATTTGTTTATCTATTATTGCTTGGAATAACAGTCAAATGGTGTTTTCTTGAGAGCTTCAATGTGTCTTGAAGTTATTGTCATGCTTTGAATGACCTTTATCAATGCTTGTAAGTTTGATATGTACTCAGACAAGACTTTATTCCCTCTCTAATGTTGGTTACATGTGCTCTTCTTTCTTTCTTTCTTTTTTTCCCCCTTTGTTTCAAATCTTTTCATTTCTGGAATTGACTTAAATGTTGACTTAGATGTTGTTGTCTTTTTTTGTTCTTTCGTTGCTTTACCATGATGTAATTCAAAGAAGACTGTTCAAAAATCAAGGATTGCATCCAAAAAAATTTCTTAGAAGAATTTTTTTGGCTATGAAGTCTATGGCTTATATGGTTTATGTTAAGAAGGATGGAGATCTCATGGAGAAACTAGTGCTGAGATGTCTTACAATCTATTATCATCCTCCAAAAAAGCCTCCAGATTTATGGGTTAATTGGACTCCTCCTCCTCCTCCTCATGGTCTTCTGAAGATTAACATTGATAGTGCTTGTAAGGGTAATCTAGAGGAATTAGAGGGGTGGAATTATCTTACGGAATCAATGGGGTCAAACTATGGTGATTGCACAAATTTGGAAGTTGAATTTTTTGGCTCTTAAGGATGGTTTGAAAATCATTAAAGATAATGGGTTAGGCCCAGACTAGGCCCAGAATTATAGATCAGGCCCAACTAAGAGGCCCAGTTTAGAATTGTAGACCAGGTCCAGCTAAGATGCCCAAGTTAGAATTGCAGAACAACCCTACCTCAAATATACAAACCAAGTCCACCACAGAGTCAAGGAAACCCATAGGATCAAGGAAGCTCACTCGGGGTTGGTATTTTTTCATGAAAAATAGACATGAGATAATAAATCTAGTGTTTCACTAAGATTTCGAATAACAATCAACCTCGCCACTTTGAGAGACTCAGTCCATAACTGACATACAAGGAGATCTCCACGGGACCAATCATCAAGCGCACGTCACCTCCTCCGCGTAACTGCCTTGTCTGTTACGAGAATGACGCCATCTCCATTGAACTATCTCACCTATTACGAGAATGGGGCCTCAATTTGTTAGGAGGCACTTATAAATTGTAAGCCCCATCTACACAAGGGGGCATAATCTCTCACATCACTTATATTTGAGCACTCTACACTCCTTGAGTAATAAAACACTTAGGCCACAGTAATCCTTCATAGTGGAGTAGGTCATTCTGAACGAACCACTTAATTTGTGTTTTCTTGTGTTGACTTTTCTTAATTACAATACTAAATACTTGATAGATGGTGCATAAATATATTTTGTGTATCATCAGTTTGGTACGGTCTGTGGGAACGACTTAGTTTTCACCTTATTGTCTTTCTATTTTTTCCTACCCTCTTTCCATTTTATGGCTATTACAATTAGATCCATGAATCAACAAGGGGAAGACAATGATCTAGCAAATCGCGACGAGGTCCCACCCCCTCGCCTCCGCCAGCAAACCTCATCATTGTGATAAATCCCGTAGCCGAACTATAACTATTGGAGACAATGAAGTTGTTGGTGAATCAAAACCAGCAGATCCTCTAGTTGATGCTTTTCAGGCACCCTCAAGGAGTTGTGCCCCAGCACCTAGGAGGGGAAGCACTCCAAGCACCTTGCCCAAGGCACCCTGACTCCCCCTCCATGCGTTCCTACTTTGTCCTTTCACATTAGTCACCCTCTGTTCCAAGAAGACGAGGGAAAAAGTAAGTATATGGACCATGAGAGCCATTATAATGACCCTTCAGAGGATGTCCCTAATTGATGGGACAAAAAAATCAAATAAGTGTAGAACCAACTTGGCGATGGCTTCAACGCCATGAAGGTGCAATGGCTTGAAACGGTCAAGTACCTTGTGAGGCGTACTAACACACCCTTTGCAGCTGATGTGGCCAACTACCTTTCACCCAAAGTTTGAGGTGCCAACAGTGGAAGCTTTTGATGTCTCCAAAGATTCACTAGACCGCCTTGATAGATACAACTCCTCAATGAACCTGTACAACATACCAGACGAGATTTAGTGAAGGGCTTTCGTTACCATCCTCAAGGTATTTGCTTGCCAGTGTGTCATCAAGTTTATCCCCCGTTTCCATTGACTCTTTCACTGAACTAAACAAGTCTTTCATTCCACACTTCATTGGGGGACGCCAACATTAGAAGTCTACCACCCACCGGCTTAGCATCAAGTAGGACCGGGGTGAAAAGCCTAAGGAGTTACCTCACTCATTTTAATAAGAAAGTACTCCAAATAGAAAAACCATATGACAAAGTCATCATGGTGGCATTCACAGAAGGTCTGCGCTCATCCAGTCTAATGTT
The DNA here is from genome assembly GCA_963454935.2 of Ilex paraguariensis. Lineage (NCBI taxonomy): Eukaryota > Viridiplantae > Streptophyta > Magnoliopsida > Aquifoliales > Aquifoliaceae > Ilex > Ilex paraguariensis. The sequence continues at coordinate 303,643 of CAUOFW020000870.1, forward strand.
TTCAATTTCGAAGTGCCCGACAAACAACATGCTAGAATTACTATCAAAAGACTAGAAATATATGAATGTTGAGGATGTTGCCAAAGGTAGGTGAGTTGAGTCCTTACATAGAGGGGAATATGAAAAGTAGAACCTGCACACTTTGCTCCCGGTGCTCGCGCTTCTCCTATCAGCACTCTCAGTTCCCGACGACATCGTTGCCCCTAGAGAAACCTCATCTAGTCCCAAGGCCCTAGTGCCCATGCCTCAGGTGCCCTCACCTCTGGCACCGTCGCTTTAGCAATTGCTTCCTCGCCTCTACCTCAGGCGCCCTCGCATCTAGCGCCCTCGCCCCTGGCTCCTACCTTAGAATCTCCCTCATCCTCTCCATCTCTTAGGAGTGAGCCTCCTAAGATGTCAAAAGCTCGACTAAACTCTATCTTTACTCTCACGCAAGTAGCCTCATTTTTTAGCTTAGTGGCTCTCTCATGAGTCACTAAAAGTTTAGTCTAACTCTGCCTTTACTCTCACACAAGCAACCTCAGTCTCCAGCTTAGTGGCTCTCTCGTAAGTCACTAAAAACTCGACCAAACTCTGTTTCTGCTCTCATATAAGTAGCCTCAGTCTCAATCTTATCGGCTCTTTCGCGAGTCGCTAAAAGTTTCGCCTACTCTGCTTTTATTCTCGCGCAAGAAGTCTCAGTTTCAGTTTCCAGCTAAATGCCTCTCTCACTAGTCGCTAAAACCTTGGCCTACTTTGCCTTTGCTCTTGCACAAGCAGCCTCAATCTTAGCCTCTAGTTTAGTAGCTCTCTCGCGAGTCAATCAAAACATAGCCTCAAGAGTTACAACTCTCTCGTGAGCCATCCTCAACTCCTCTTCTACAGTTTGCTGTATCTGTCTCTCCTTCATTAGAGTAAGTTAAGAACTATGATTTCATCCATTCAGAATGAATGATGTTCTTTCCCATGAATGGAACATGGCACATGAAAATTTTACTTCTTTACTAATTTATGGTTGAAATTCAAATTCGATGAAAAATAGGCATTTTTAGGGAAATTTGATGCCCAAACTGCCCTGGGCAGTTTGACTCTGGTAGATCTCGATAAAATATCTAGATTTAAAAAAACATTCGCCCCAAATGGATAACCGAGTGTAAAGTCATGTAGTTCAAAGTTTTACCACTTCTTCATGCTTTTCTCATACTCCACCAGCGTGCCCAAGCCAGCAGCCAAGTGCCTAGTGCACGGTGTCATCAGCCAGACGCCCAACCCCTTTGTGCTTAGAGCCTTCGCGCCTAGCACCCTCGAGCTCGCACCCAAGACTTGCATGTGCACCAGTGCTTGCGCCCATTGTCGTGCCTCGCATCCTGACGCCTGTGCCTTCGGCTCCCTACTATTAGCACCTAAGCGCCCAACGTGTTTTGCTCCTCACCTCCTACGCCCTCTACTTNCTAGTGCCCATGCCTCAGGTGCCCTCACCTCTGGCACCGTCGCTTTAGCAATTGCCTCCTTGCCTCTACCTCAAGCGCCCTCGCATCTAGCGCCCTCGCCCCTGGCTCCTACCTTAGAATCTCCCTCATCCTCTCTATCTCTTAGGAGTGAGCCTCCTAAGATGTCAAAAGCTCGACTAAACTCTATCTCTACTCTCACGCAAGTAGCCTCATTTTTTAGCTTAGTGGCTCTCTCATGAGTCACTAAAAGTTTAGTCTAACTCTGCCTTTACTCTCACACAAGCAACCTCAGTCTCCAGCTTAGTGGCTCTCCCGTAAGTCACTAAAAACTCGACCAAACTCTGTTTCTGCTCTCATATAAGTAGCCTCAGTCTCAATCTTACCGGCTCTTTCGCGAGTCGCTAAAAGTTTGGCCTACTTTGCTTTTATTCTCGCGCAAGAAGTCTCAGTTTCAGTTTCCAGCTAAATGCCTCTCTCACTAGTCGCTAAAACCTTGGCCTACTTTGCCTTTGCTCTTGCACAAGCAGCCTCAATATTAGCCTCTAGTTTAGTAGCTCTCTCGCGAGTCAATCAAAACATAGCCTCAAGAGTTACAACTCTCTCGTGAGCCATCCTCAACTCCTCTTCTACAGCTTGCTGTATCTGTCTCTCCTTCATTAGAGTAAGTTAAGAACTATGATTTCATCCATTCAGAATGAATGATGTTCTTTCCCACGAATGGAACATGGCACATGAAAATTTTACTTCTTTACTAATTTATGGTTGAAATTCAAATTCGATGAAAAATAGGCATTTTTAGGGAAATTTGATGCCCAAACTGCCCTGGGCAGTTTGACTCTGGTAGATCTCGATAAAATATCTAGATTTAAAAAAACATTCGCCCCAAATGGATAACTGAGTGTAAAGTCATGATAGTTCAAAGTTTTACCACTTCTTCATGCTTTTCTCATACTCCACCAGCGTGCCCAAGCCAGTAGCCAGGTGCCTAGTGCACGGTGTCAGCAGCCAGACGCCCAACCCCTTTGTGCTTAGAGCCTTCGCGCCTAGCACCCTTGAGCTCGCACCCAAGACTTGCATGTGCACCAGTGCTTGCGCCCATTGCCGTGCCTCGCATCCTGACGCCTGTGCCTTCGGCTCCCTATTATTAGCACCTAAGCGCCCAACGTGTTTTGCTCCTCACCTCCTACGCCCTCTACTTCTCTCTTGCCCATACTCGGCCTACTAAAAGAGAGGGGAGGCTTGCATTTAGCCCTTTCCCTGACTAACTAGTTCTCCCCCCTTCCCTATTGATCATATAACAAATGAACATGGTTAGGAATCGTTAATGGCAAGTAATGGATTTGCTTTACCTTTTTTTTGTGTCTAGGTCAATCAGAGGTTCGGCTTCCTTCTCCCCCACCTTTGGGCGTTTGGGCCCCCTCTCTCCCAAATCTCATTGAACTCTGGGCATGAGGGGCAAATGATAGGCCCGACCCAGACTAGGCCTAGATTAGAATTACAGATCAAGCCCAACAAAGAGGCCTAGTTTAGAATTGCAGACCATACCCACCTCAAATATATAGGTCAAGTCCATCACAAGGTCAAGAAAGCCCACAGAATCAACGAAGTTCAGTTGGGTTAGCCTCGTCATCTTGAAAAACTCAGTCCACAATTGACACACGAGAAGATCTCTGTGAGACACAATCATTGGTCGCATGTCGTCACCTCCACGTAACTATCTCACCTATTATGAGAATGACACCACTTCCACTAAACTACCTCACTTATTATGAGAATGATGCCTCAATTTGTAAGGATGCACCTATAAATTATAAGCCCCCCACATATACAAGGGGGGCATGATCTCTCACATCACTCACACCCGAGCACTTTACATACCTTGAGCAATAAAATACTCAAGCTACCGTAACCCTTCACAATGGAGTAGGTCACAGTGATCGAACCACTGATTTTGTGTTTACTTGTGTTGACTCTCCTCTTTAATTACTATGTTAAATACTTGACAAATGGTGTATAAACACATTTTGTAAATCATCAAAAGATTTCACATTAAACGATTAAAGAATCCTTATAGAAACGGATTCAAAAATTATGGTGGATAGGATTATGGGTAGAGTCCAAGTTCAATGGAAAATCTGGTACATTTGGCAAAAAATGAAGGAGTTAATGTGTAATTTGAATGATTCCATATGTCATGTTTATCGAGAGGCCAACTGTGTCGCTGATTTTTTGGCAAGCCGAGTAGTATTGGATAAATGTCCAAAGCTTTATGTTTCTTTTGGAAGCTTTCCTATTGGAGGCAAAGCACTTTTGGTACCCTAGTATGGCTCCAAATCAGTACGGTGAGAACACGGCATTAGGGAATTTAGTCCTTATTGGACTTTAATTCCTCTCTTTTATTTAAAATTTATTCTGCTTGCATATTTTCTCAATTTTTATATTTGAAGAATGTATGTAGACAACGTGGAGGGGTAAGGTTCGTATGTCCCCTAGTATGTGTAATTTATTTTTAACTAATTAATAGAATTTTCTCGCGAAGTCAAGATTTATTTAAAAAAAAAATAGTTGGTCCTGACAACCTATTTCCTTCCTATTCATGCATGTGTTATCACTGTTTAGCATTTATAATTGGAATAACACAGTGAACCAATAATATAAGTCTTTTTGTATTTTTGAATAATAAAATAAAGAAACAGCGAATTAAAAATAAATAAAATACAATCATTAAATCACATAACTGACAATGAGTATAAGTCTTCATTATTATATAGTGAAAAATATCAATATTCGAACATTTTGCTGTGAAATCGTTCTTATTGTTTGTCATTTCTGTTGATTATGACAATGAACAATTATTAGAGGTTATGTTGTATTGTTTTTGTGGATTAGAACGAGGAAAATTTAACAGTGACCTAATAAATTACTTTTTAGTTAATAATCCAAGAAACAATCAATGAACTAATAAATTTTGTTTGAAAAACTAATGTAACAACAAGACGACGAACTAATGAATTTTATTTTTGTATATACAATCCCATGACATTTAATTAAAAATAAATAAAACACAATAATTAAATAAACATTTTATGTGTTATTTGACAGTGAACAATCTTAGGCACCCATTTTCAAGATAATTTATGGCTTCAATGCATTGAAAAATATCAATATTTGATCGTTAATATTTTGTGTTATTTCATTTGATAATGACAGTGAACAATTATTAGAGGCTATTTTGTGTTATTTTTATCCCTAAAAACCAAGAAACATGATTTTACCACCATTTACTTGAACCCTTACGAACAAAATAAATTGAATTACTGTAAATCCGCTTGCTTGAATACTGTTATGGACAAATCTTGATAATGATTCATCGAGACAAAGAATAGACCAACTTCCTTCGAATATGATGAAAGAATAGTTTAGCGGACTTGTTTTTCAAAATTTACAAACTCTAGTTCAGCGATTGTCGAAGAGGACACGATTTTCATATGGTTTGTCACTGTAAAACCCTTTTTTTTTCCTGGATTTTGGTGTAGACTTGTGCTGTAAAAATTTGAAATGGACCGTAGTTTCTTAAACGATTCGGTGCGGAGCAATTTTGTAAGAAGCTATCATCATTTCTCGAACGTCTTTTGGTATGTTAACCACCTTATTTAAGGTCATTTTTGTTAATCGCACATTTTATGGACTATAGGCCTTAAAGCCTTAAAAATATTCAGGCTAGACCTAAAGTTAAAAAAATCACCGACTGTGGACCTATGACCTATTTTCACATTAACCTAATGGTTCTTATGAAGTTTGTAAGAAAAAAATTGATAAAAATAATAATGAGTTTAATATTACTAGTTGGTGCACACTTACGTTGTAAGTAAATTATTTTGAGCATAAAAGCATTACATATTGAAACATGCAAAAATAGTAGATACCTAGCGTGAAACTACATTAAGAACCACAAGGTAGATAGGTATATATTCAATTTTATCAGCAAGGCTGAAAATTTTTCATAAGAAAATCTTGGTAGGATTATGTTTCCTTTTTCTTTAACAAATTCCATATTAAAGTTTTGACTATATAATCCTCTGAACCACTATATGATTATCAAAGTTTATTAATCTCTACCAAAGCAGATCGTGGGTCTTTTCAGGGGTTACTACCATATTGTTGTAATATAAAACCAACTTCAAAGTTTATAAGGGCAGCGTATGCAAAATGTCAAACCATACAACAAACTTCTACATCAAAAAGTGGCAATCTATATATCAAGCTTCAAAATTCATATCGAAGCATGTGCACAATCTCAAATAATCTGAAGTGACATAATTCAGACTTTCGAAAAAAATGACAGCCAACTATTAAGAAAACTATCCAAATGGTTTCTCTATACAACTGATTCAAAATAATATTTTAGGGCTTACATGGTGTTTATGTACTTTGTTGTTTTCAGCTTTTTTATCTAGACAAAAAGAAAAGAAACATGCTCTTGTGGCAAAGAGCAAACTATGACTGAAACAAAAGACAGAAATCATAAGAGGACCATATTCACCCACAATCACACACACATGACACAACAGAGATAAGGTATTGCGCAGAACAGAAACCAAAAACTCAAAGCAAGATAGACCTATGCCAAAGAATATAGTATTCAAAGTTTGTGAAGATAAATGACCCAAAAAAAAAAAGATTGTGAACATATAAATCAAATGGTCAATGTGGTCATACTCAATTTGTCCCCACGAATTGTCAATGGAAAGCTTAAGTAGGAACAAACATTTTTTTTTTTTTTTTATGATTAGATTCATTGCGAATAGATACATCCCGATCTTAAAATAGTTGATGACTCTTGGCAAGTAGACCTACGTTTATACATGCAAAGAAATGTAAGACAACATCAATGAATAATAAAATATAAGACGACATCATCAACAACCAGTAGATCCAAACTTATCAATGTAGAATGTGTGTTTATATGCCAGTCCAGTCAGTACTTTGATTGTTCATATAGAGACAAAAGCCAAAATCTTCATGAGGAGCATAGAGAAAAAAGATTTTTGCCTCCTTGAATTTAATAATGCACGAATGTCAAAGTCATCCATTACTCGTGATCTTAGGTTCAATATTCTCATCGATCTATAACTAATTTACTAAATCGTATCATCGGACCGAGCTCAAATTTGGAGAAAAATAGCATTATGCAATCCAAAGAGATATATAGTGCATATACACTCCCCTGAAAATGATATTAAAAGCGAAATTTTCTCAAATACTATTAAGCAAAAGGCCAAAAGTTTGAAGTTGCAAAAAAAGTCATATTAAGCGAAATTTGTGCCCTCTTTCGATGTACTTCATGGAAAACAGGTTGTACGTCAACTCTTTAATGAGATGATGCAATTATAGTATAAAGCAAAATGTAGCCAAAGGCAAAATGCTAAATCTCTTCTAATGCACCATTGTAGTTGTGATAAATTTGCTCTTTTTGCCTTTCTCATTCGCATTCAAGCATCCCCAACAATCAAAATAATACATAGTGATTACAAGCAATATATGGTACTATGGATTACCTAGCTAGCAAACTCCTTCAACCCACTAAATTTTTCATACCGGTGAAAATTAAAAAATACACCAGCCCATTGAGAAAAACAAAAGAAATAAAAAGAGGAAATTAGGGAATTGAATGGTGAACTAATGTAACACCAATTCATCATTGTTCAATCTGCTAATGCAGATCACATCTCATATAAAACAAATATGGAAAAAGAAGAATAAAAAAAGTTAATACAGTAGTATATGTTGAATCGATACCTTTGGCTTGGCAACACACATACAAATAATGTGTGAGAGAGAGTAACATAGAGGGAAATTGTATAAAATGAACCACAAGGGTTGTTAAGAGAGACCCATGTGAATTGTGTTTGAAATAAATATAGTGAGAATCGTAGTTAAAAGTATCTAATCTAAACAATGAGAACTCTAGTAAACTGAAAGCATGCTCACCAATCTTGGTGAGTGCAAAGGAAAGACCACCTTCAACATACTCGTCGTCTCCACTGCATGTCCGATCGTATGGGCTGCTCTAAAATAAAATAGTTCAGATCATAGAAATTTTAAATACACCAAACCAAGCTCATAAAAAATCAGGATAAAGCAAATAAAGATAATAAAAATGCTAAAAATATCAAAACTCAAATCATTAATGTTTGGTGCTCCGACGATCCATTGTATCCCAAGAAATTAACATGATTCAGAGAACCAACTACTGGTGAGAGAGTCGATGGTAATAATGGAATATAACTTCAGATCATGTATGTGACTGTTCAATGTTCTCAATGTCGGCTCAGAGCGGCCCGCCTGGTAGGCCTTGCAGGTGATCAAACAACTCTTTCATTATCTTTTGAGAAAACTATGTTCTATACGGATGACTCTGTTTGGTGGTTTAGAACATAACTAACTCGGATTTTACAAGGTAGGCTATGTTCATTGTTGATGGAGCTTGACAATTTGGGAAGAGGAATGTGAAGCGGAAGAAAATTATGGCAGAAGACGATGAGCATTAGAGTTACTTACCATGATGGCAGAAGACGAAGAGATAGACCCATCTATTGCAGTAAAGAGTTAACTACCTCTATACGTAATTAAGTTCATATCAATATCAATAACCTATCAAAAGGTATATAAAAGATACAAAAGGTCTATTGCAACTCAAAGGTCCCCAAAAGTGTGTTAATTATATATAATTTAATAATGCTATTAACTACAAAACAAAAAAGATAGACATTAGCTATTTTGTTAAGGGTATGCTGGTCAAACAAAATTTTTTCACTTTTGTTGACATTTAGAAGTAGTATAGATTTGATTTAAAAGATAAATAAATTTTAAATTAATAGGAGATTGGAATAATAATGGATTTTATCAATTCATTGCAATCTTCCACTCTCTTAGTGGTAAAATTGACAAGAGAGAGGAGTAAATATATTCAATTCAACAAAAAGTCTCCATTAGTTACTCTTTTAAATATCAAGGATAGAAACTAAATGCAATTTTAATGAGTTTTAAAATTAAAATGATCATAGAAGATGCAAATTATGGAAGTATATCGACGAAAATCTCATGTAAAACACACGTCAGACAAATGTGAGAATTCTCTATGATCAGATGCTTCATTTACCACCATGTCTTCTGTATACCCTTATGCATTGAAGAATGAATATTCACTCTCTTTCTCATGTCTACACAAACCGCATGTTGAAGATCTAGTTCAGCCTTCATTATTATTACTATTATTTTCTTTAAAAACCATATTTTATTTAACATATCTGCACTGAAAATTTCATAGAAGAACCCCTCATTTTAGGGAGTAAATATTGAATACAACAGTAATACCATGTTACAATTGATGACATGACATCTCAAATCAATAATAAAACTCTAAATGAGAAACGTGAACCTTACTTGAGCTTACATGGCAAACAAGTGAAGAGTTATTTGCTTATATGACAGGTTAGTTATGATTTTTTGTGGGGTCCATCTACTTATTTGTTTTAGTATTATTAATTAGCGATACTATATCACCTTACCATGTGGTATTACCGTTGTAATGAATATTGTTTTTATTTTAGGATACAACTACACTGTCAAAAGAGGTACCCATCAAAAATAGTATTTTAATTTAATTAAGATATATCGTTCTACGTTTGATTTATCACTTAATGTGGTTAGATTATGACAAAATTATTATAATTTATTCTAAAATGATAAGATCGATTTCAAACAACCTTATTTTGGTACAACATCAACTCTTACATATTTTGCAAAAATTTTGCCACATAAGTGACAAAATAGTGTTTGGTATCGTAGCCTTATCCCCGTATTAAGTTTCTAGAGCCCTCATTTTAAACTTTTGGATTGAAAATACTTTATTTAGATTGCATATATCATCTCTATGAGTAAATATTACATACACCGGTGATATCCTATTGATAACGGTATCTAATATCACTATGTATATGTAACACTAAATAAACTTAGACAAAATTATGAACCTACATAATTTAGTGATTACCACATCGACTACTAATAACCGCACTCAAATATGGCGATACACTAGTCCTATGTTAGTGTATGAGGTGATAAATTGAGATTACCTCCTACTGGAATTGAAATATTTTTGAGCTTTTGAACTTGATTTTCCAATCTTCCTCTTCTTGCAAAACCAACACACTGCCCAAGATCAAAGTGCTTTGATCGAAAGCACTCCGATACTTAAGTCAGTAAGGATAATGAAATGAATAGAAAAAGACAAGAAGGGTTCAGCCTACCTTTCACCTTTGTCTCTTTTGCTTTTTATAGATCATTCTCCGCTTAGGGTTTCCATGAATTTAAGTTCAAGATGAAACACCTTCCTTCAATTCAGTCATTCAGTTTGGGAAGTTGTTGATATTTCTCCATTATTTTCTCTTAATATCTTCAATTTCTCTGATTCGCTTATCTAATTGCCTAAGTTATAGGCGTATCTTTATCCTTCTGTTTATCTAAAACAGCTTGGATATATCAAACGCCGAACACACTTGATATTTGTCGAACAGATTAAGAGACTTGGTTTGGCACAAGCCGATCTCTTCAATTGCCTTGCTGAATACTTTAATGGACTCGGCTTGGCACAAGCCGAGCTCTTTCATTGCTTAATCGAACAGACTGATGAGTTCGGTCATAAAGAGAACCGATCTTTTTTCGCTATTGTCGAACCTCTAATTAGCTCAGTTTGGTTAGAAATCTCTAATAGATGATCTTTCATCACGTGCCTGGTCTTATCAACATCAAGTGACCACATTTAATGCTATGTCACGTGTAATCACGAGGTTTAACCCCTTCATTTGCCCCCAGAAAATGTCTGACAGACGCCTTTTGACTGTCAGTCGTTTTCTTATCAATTCATCATCACTTGTACTTTGTAACATGCCTTTTCATTTTGGCGGCACATTCAGAGTATTTAAATGTTTGCCTTTTAAAATTCCTCTTTCTTTATAACCGTCTTCATTCGTATTTTTGCTTTTCTGCTACCAGACTCTCAGATTCTTGTTCTCTCAGACTCTTATTCTCTTCTTTCTGCGTTTTTCTTCCTCTGCACTTCATCTTCCTCATGGCTCCTCTTATCCCATCAGAAGTCCCTGCCTTCAAAGTCAAATACAATATTCCAAATGACGTCGAGGTCAAAGTTGCTGAGAAAGATGAACCACTGATTGGTACCAGAGAGAGAATCCCCATCCCAACTCGTGCCATTACTGAGGGTGGAATCCGTTTTTCCCTCAATCCTCTTCTTCTCTGGGTTCTCTCTACCGCAAAACTCTATCCCCTTCAATGCTGCCTCAATTTCTTTAGGATAGTTATGGGGGTGTTTGCGTTGAACAAACTCTTAGGTCTGAGTCTTGGTCTATGGGATATCCTGTACTACTACATCATCAAAGCTGCTAGAGACAACTACTATCTTTTGGTGAGGTAGAAGGATTGCTATCTGGTCACCCATCTTCCATATTCAAACAAAGGTCATGAAAATGACATTGTGTTCGTTTCTGGAAATTAGGAGTACCCTGCTGGAGCCTCACCTTCTTATCGCTGCCCCTATGAAGAGGGCGCACCAGGTATTTGAACCTTCTTATTCCTCAAAAAACACTTGTTGTTCTCTCTTTTCTTGTATCTGATACATCGCCTATGTAGGAGAGATGGTGAAAGGCAAGATCCCCGAATCTTCTATTAAGTTGGACTAGCTCCAGAAGGTTTGGGATTTTAATGAGTCCTTGTTCTGCCGTGCTGCCCATACGCTACTGGGATACACACCAAACTACACGTCCTTTATTGTTGTGCCAAACTGACCTAATGCGACGCTTGCAACATATTGGGAGGCAATACAATCTGCTTGAAAGAAGACACCCTGAGGAAAAAAGAGACCTCTAGCAGCCTCTGGATGAAGGACTGTAAAATTTTTTTTAGACTTTTTGTCCACAGTTGAGCCGACTCCTCCCACCGAACCGACTCCACCTGCCTCAACTATTTTGATCTCTGTTCTTGAAGAACCAACTGTCGAGGCCTTTCTCGAGGTGATTCTTTCTGAAGCCAATGATGCTGGTCTGCCTTTGGATGACCAAGCGGATATGGCTCGAGTTCCTGAAACTTCTGTTCGTGTTGAGATGGATCCTCCAGAACCTATCCGCTCCCCAGCTGAAGAAAATGATTCAATTTTTGAGTTCACCGAAGACCCGGCCCCTAAAAGATGGAGGATTGCCGAGTCCGAAGCGAGCTTTCCTGCCGAGCCTTCCAATCCTTCATTTCGACCAATCCTTAGAGCAAAAAATAGGGAAATCACTGCCAACGACTCTGCAATTGAAGATTTTAATGTTGCAGTAGGGATTGCCCGATGAGTGATTTTGCCTAGGGATCTGGCAATGAATGAAGCTCTTACTGACGATGAAGTGTCTCATCAGGCAATTCAGTATATGGTCTTGATAAATCTTGATCCCGACTTCTTTTAAGTTTTTATTCTTTATGAAAATTTTTCTAAGTCCTTTACCTTCTTAATAAGGGTCTGCAAAAAGTCCATGAGGTCGGAGCTCGAATAGCTCGGAAAGACAAGGCAATGAAAGACGCCATCCATGCCCGAGCTTTGGCTTTGACAAAAAAAGAAAGCATGGATGAGGAGTACGCAAAACTTTGTGAAGAAGTGAAGGTTCTGCAGGCTAAAAACCAAAGCCTAATTGAGGAGAACCAGAGGCTTTCTTCAGATGTTGAGAAATTGAATGAGTCCGAGCATGAAATCAACGTGGAGCTCTCTCAGTCCCAACTTTACTACTCCACTCTCCTTGAGGAGTTTGATCAATACAAGGCCGAGGCTAAAGGGAAAGAAGATGCTACTTATAATGAAGGCATGGAAAAAGCTGAGGATGACTTAGCTCTTCAAATCCCTAATCTACAAGAGGCATTCTTCAACAGAGGCTGGCAGACTGCTTTGACTATAGCCGAGGTCGATTCTTTTTCAGAACTTTTCATGAGGCATACAACACTGAGCTCCTCTCATCCGTCTGCTCCTTCAAACACTTAGAAGACTTTTTTTGAATGTTTTGAAACTGTAATTTCTGATGTACCTGTCAAACGATCATGATTGTAGAAAATTTTTTGAAGCATGAATGCAAAACACCCTTTGGCTATTTAATTTTTGTAGTTTATGATAATGTTTTGAGAAAATCCAAGTTTTTTTTTTCTCTTTTTTTTTTTTTGGAAAACTCTTTAGTCTCTCTGAAGTCTTGGCCTCTGCTCGACCCTTATCAAAAAAGCTAGGAACCTTCTCATACTTAGAAAAAGTTTTGTGCCTCTCTAAAATCTTGGCCCTTGCTCTACTCGATATCAAAGAGCTCGGTTCCTCAACAAGAACCTTTTTTATACTTAGAAAAATTTTAAGCCTCTTTGAAATCTTGGCCCTTGCTCGGCCCGATTTCAAAGAGATCGGTTCCTCACCAGGAACCTTTTTTATACTTAGAAAAATTTCAAGCCTCTTTGAAATCTTGGCCCTAGCTCGGCCCTTTTTTTCAAAGAGCTCGATTTCTCAGTAGAGTTGCTCTGAGTCTCCTTGAGGTCTAAGAATGTTTGTACTCCGCACCGACCCGCCAATCTGATTGGACTCAAACCCTTCCCTAGTTAGCTTACATCGTCATGCCTAGCTGAGGGCTTGGATTTAATCGGGTGGCTGCGCCTAATTTAAGCTTTTGACTTCTATCAGGTTTTTTGGTCTCCTTGCCTTAGCAGTAGGATGTAAATAGTGCAAAACAAGTGTTGAAAAAATAATTCTCAAATTTTTATTGACAACTTTTGACTTAATACATTTGCTGCTGATATATCATCACTTAAGGGGCACCCTTAAATTTTTGAAGGCACTTCGGAGTTCTATTAAAAAATGTACTTTTTATAAATAAAACTTTATGAAGTTCGCAGTGTTCCAGGGGCGCAGTACTGCCTTATGATCCAAGGTCTCGAGTTCGTAATACCCGCTGCCCCCAACTTTGACTATTCTGTATAGAGCTTCCTAGTTTGTTCCGAGCTTCCCATGTGCTGGGTTCTTAGCCGAGCCTAATACTCGCCTGAGCACTAGGTCTCTAAGTGTGAAAGACCGAGTGTTTATATTCTTGTTATAGGCTCAGGACATCTGATTCCGATATGAAGTCATTCTTATGGCTGCTTGCTCTCTCTCTTTTCCTCTGCCAGATCGAGATCTCGTGTGATGACGACATCATTAATGTTGCTTTCGACCAGCTTGGTTCTTAAGGTCGGTAGGCCAACCTCTAATGGAATAACAACTTCCATCCCATATGCTAGGGCAAAGGGAGTCTCTCTGGTTGTGCGTCGAGGTATGGTTCGGTACGTCCATAGAACACTCGACAACTCTTCTACCCATCTTTCTTTGGCATCCTCCAACCTTTATTGATTCCATCCAAGATTGTTTTGTTAGAAATTTCTGCTTGCCCATTGCTCTGAGGGTAGGCGGGGGTGGAATAATGATTCCGAATCCCAAAATGTTGACACAAAATTTTGAAAGGACAACTATCGAATTGTGTGCCATTATCTAAAATGAGCGTATGCGGGATCCCGAACCTGGTAATGATATACTTCCAAACAAATTTTCTTGTATTATTATCTCTTATGTTAGCCAGGGGCTCAGCTTCCACCCACTTAGTGAAATAATCAGTTGCAACAAGGAGGTATTTCTTGTTGCCTGGTACCCGAGGAAATGGTCTCATTATGTCCAGCCCCCACTGAGCAAATGGCCACGGACTAGCTATTGGAAGCAACTCTTGTGAAGATTTTCTCGATATTGGAGAGAATTTCTGACATTTTTCGCGCCTTCTCACAAACTGTTGAGCGTCCTTCTGTATATATATGGCCACAAAAAATCCTGAGAAATGGCTTGGTTGGGCTAAAGATCTACCACCAGTGTGAGCTCCACAGCTTCCTTCATGAATTTCAAATAAGAAGTCTGGGACTGTCTTAGGGTGTACGCACTTTAAGTATAGGCCTCCAAACGAGCGTCGATAAAGCTCAAGCTTTGGTGATAGCCAGAACCTAGTGACTTTCAAACGCAGCTTATGGGCTTCCTTCTTGTCTTCGGGCAATGTTCCATCCTTCAAGAACTTAACCATTGGGTCCATCCAACTCAGCTTGGCTTTAATGCTTAAGGCTTCATTAGTTGTGCTCGGCTTGATACTAGGTTCAAGCTGTAATTCCACAGTAAGAGTCTTTTCACTCTCAATGTCAATGGCTGAGGCCAGAGAGGCTAAAGCATCAGCGTGAGAATTCCTTGCTCTTTTGATCTGCTAAATAAAATATTCAAGAATCTTGCTCAGTTTTGACTCTGCAATGGTATGGTACCATTCTTTCATTCTTTGTCGCATACTCCTCTATTATCTGATTTTCCACCAATTGTGAATCACAGAATATTTGGAGCTTTATTGCCCCCATCTCAGTTGCCAACCTTACACCAACTATCAAGGCTTTGTATTCCGCTTCGTTGTTTGAGGGGTCAAATTCGAGCCTAATGGCTTTCTCCAAAGTACATCCGTCTGGGCTTATTAGAACAATGCTGATGCCAACACCCTTATGATTTGAGGATCCATCGACAAATAGGGTCCAACTACTGCTGGGCTCTGGCTCCAGGTTGCAAATAGTCTCTTTACTCTGTGCCGAGCAATCTTTAGGTTGAAATTCTACGATAAAGTCTGCCACAATTTGGCCCTTTATTGCCTTTCTTAGTTCGAATCGAACATCGAACTCCCCCAGCTCCACTGCCTATTTAGCAACACGTCCTGATAAATTGGCTTTATGGAAGTGTGACTTTAGTGGTTGATCAGTGAGTACTATGATTTGGTAGGCTTGAAAGTAATGTCTAAGCTTTCTGGCCAAGCTAATAAGTGCTAGGGCAAGTTTTTCCAATGGAGTGTATCTTGACTCCGCATCCAAGAGCATCTTGCTCACATAGTAAATAGGTCTCAATTTTCCACATCATTCCTCATCAATGCCCCACTAATAGTGTGCTCTGATATGGTCAGGTAGAGATAAAGCTCTTCTTCAGGGGGAGGGGGTGGATAGAATTGGTGGTGACGTCAACTATTCCTTTAGTTTTGCAAATGCCTCCTCACATTCCTGACACCAGAGTGCTCCCCTATTTCCTTTGATTGACTGAAAGAATGGTCTACACTTATCAGATGCTTGGGATATGAATCTACCGAGCACTGCTGCCATTCCTGTTAGCCTCTGAACCTCCTTTACAATCTGAGGTGATTGCAGTTCAGCAATAGCCTTCACCTGGTCGGGGTTCACTTCTATCCCTCGGTGAGTTACCAGAAACCCAAGGAACTTCCCCGAGCCGACCCCGAAAGCACATTTAGATGCATTTAACTTCATGTTATATTTGCACAGAATNCTCGAGCACTGCTGCCATTCCTGTTAGCCTCTGAACCTCCTTTACAGTCCGAGGTGATTGCAGTTCAGCAATAGCCTTCACCTGGTCGGGGTTCACTTCTATCCCTCGGTGAGTTACCAGAAACCCAAGGAACTTCCCCGAGCCGACCCCGAAAGCACATTTAGATGCATTTAACTTCATGTTATATTTGCACAGAATATTGAAAGTTTCCCTCAGGCCGGCACAATGACTTGTGGCCTTCCGAATTTTAACTACCATATCGTCGATGTAAACTTCTATAGTACTATCTATCATCTGGGAAAATATTTTGGTTACTAACCTTTGATATGTTGCTCCAGCATTCTTNCGCATTTAACTTCATGTTATATTTGCACAGAATATTGAAAGTTTCCCTCAGGCCGGCACAATGATTTGTGGCCTTCTGAATTTTAACTACCATATCATCGATGTAAACTTCTATAGTACTATCTATCATCTGGGAAAATATTTTGGTTACTAACCTTTGATATGTTGCTCCAGCATTCTTCAACCTGAAGGGCATCACTCTATAACAGTACATTCCTTCCGGCATTATAAAAGCAGTCTTTTCTTGATCCTCCCCGGCAAGGGGGATTTGATGATATCCTCTGTAGGCATCCAAGAAATTCATCTGCTCGTGCCCGGCTGTTGCGTCTACCAACTGATCTATCTTCGGTAGGGGAAAACTATCTTTTNATTATAAAAGCAGTCTTTTCTTGATCCTCCTCGACAAGGGGGATTTGATGATATCCTCTGTAGGCATCCAAGAAATTCATCTGCTCGTGCCCCGCTGTTGCGTCTACCAACTGATCTATCTTCGGTAGGGGAAAACTATCTTTTGGACATGCTTTGTTCAGGTCGGTGAAGTCAACACTGACCCTCCTCTTCCCATTTTTCTTTTTAACCACAACAGTGTTTGACAGCCAGGTCAGGTATTTAACTTTCTTGATTGTTTGGGATTCCAATAAACGTATTACTTCTTCTTTCACTGCCTCCTAATGTTGCGGGGCCGACCTCCTTAATTTTTGTCTGATTGGGTTGAAGCTTGGGTCGACGTTCAACTGATGAAATGCTACTTCGGATGGTACGCCGGGCATATCAGAAGTGGTCCATGCGAAAACATCGACATACTCTCGTAAAAGAGTGACGAGCTTGGTTTTTTGCTTGGGACTCAGAGCAATCCCAAGCAAAAAGTACTTTTCAGGGTCCTCATCCTTGTCTAAAGGTACTTTAGTCAAGTTTTCAATTGTTTAGTCCGTAACTTCCTTTTCATTGCCTAAAGGTACTTTAGGGCTTTCCTCGTCAGCTTGATCGGTTTGTTTAATCGAGCTGTTAAAGGTTAATTGCTATTTCGCCTCCTCGGGCATTGAGTTATTCTCACGCGCTTTAATTCCTCCTTTCAGTTTGACCGAGGCTAACAAGCAAGTCCTGGCACTGACCTGGTCTTCTCGGATATTGACCACTCCTTCAGTTGAAGGGAACTTCAGCATCTGGTGGTACGTTAAGGGTACTGCCTTCATTATATATAGCTAGGACCATCCCATTATCGCATTATACACAAAGACCGTATCTACCCCCAGGAACTCGTTCATGATGCAAACTGGTTCTGTCTTAACAAGCAATGTGATCTTCCCCCTAGATAGAACTGTTTTTCCACTAAATCTGATAAGTGGAGTATTTGAAGGCTTGAGATCCTCCTTTCTAAGTCCAAGTTTCTCAAATAGATCCGAATACATGATCTTTGATGAACTCCCCTGATCAATCAACACCCTTCTCACATCGAAGTTCGTAATTCGAAGCGTAACAACTAGGGCGTCATTGTGCCGTTGGTGCACTCCGACCAAGTCCTACTCGGTGAAACAGAATTCTTCGGCTGACACCTCTATCTTAATTCTTTTACTGGTCACCTCTAGGGTTAACCGCAACTCATACACCTCTCTCTCAGTGGCAGCTTTTTGGATGTAAGCCTGAGTGTAATTATTTGTGAACATCTGCGGGTTGGTGGCAGCATGGATCACATCAATCACCCCTGCTGGAGTGTTGTGGTCCCCAGTTGCCTCAATTCTCCCTCCACTGGATTTTTGTTTACCTTCTATGAACTCGACGAGATGTCCAGCCTGGACCAGCTCCTCCAAATGTTGCTTCAGAGATCGGCAGTTTTCAGTCATGTGGGCCACATCCCTGTGATATGAACACCTGAAGTTCGGATTCCTTTTAGACGGATCTCCTCGGCCATTTGAAAAATGACTTTGTCTTGATCTGGCTTAGTATCTTGTATATTGGTTCCTTGAATAATGTATTTACTCCCAGAAATGGGGACTTCTGAGGATATCCCCCCTTCTCATTCTTCCTTCCTCCCTCTCTGTTTGGCTCGGTCTGCTTGTCTCT
>CAUOFW020000870.1:326741-344729 GCA_963454935.2 Ilex paraguariensis
TCTCTCTCTCTCTCTCTCTCTCTCTCTCCATGGAAGTATTGTCAAGAAATGAATTGGAAGCTTCCATAATTCCACACGTGCAGCTCGAATAGTTTGAGAAGAATCTGAATGTTAAGACACAGTAATCTGATCTCCTTAGATTTATGTTAAGGAGATGAACAGAATACATTTTGACCCTCGCAACTATCTGTCATGTTTTTCACATTACGACCTCAATTAGTAGAATAGTTTTGCATCGCCTCAATTATTAATCTCCGGAAAGTGAAATAATTCAAGCCTTCAACACAGTGGGCTTCAAGCTTCAAGCCTTCAACACAGTAGGTTTCAAGCTTCAAGCCTCTCTCACTCACAGTTCTCTCTCTCTCTTAGTGTATGCCAGCTGATCAAACAAACGTGTCTGCGAGTTGATCAAACATTTATTCATCAATTTTAAAGGCAAACATATGATGTTGCCATTTGTCTTTATTATTAATTTATGGTAAATTATATGCATTATAGGTAAATTATTATATTTTATAATATTTATATATTTTATTATTATATGACCGGTCTGACTAATTGACTCAATGGTTGAACCAATAAACCATTGACCTAATCTCCTTGTCAGTTTGATGACCGGTCCAATTCTGATAACATTGCTTAGAACTCCATGTCAAAGTTCAGAGACCATGCATAGGGAGTGTCAAAAAAATAAAAATAAAAAGAGCGANTCTGATAACATTGCTTAGAACTCCATGTCAAAGTTCAGAGACCATGCATAGGGAGTGTCAAAAAAATAAAAATAAAAAGAGCGATAAAGTATAAACAATGGATCATCACAATATCATGCATTCTAATTCTTAAAGACACTCTCTAATTGCCTGTAATGTCAGTAAGATTAGCAAATATAAGTTTTGATGTTTTCAATCTCGTAAATTTAATAGTATGTATATTTTGGGTGAATGACATTTTGCACTTTTCCATTAATACTTTTAAAGATTAATTTTTTTTGCTGTACCTTTTATCAGATAAAAAGGTAACAATATAGTCAAGAACTAAATTTTCATGGTCTTTCCCGACAAATATTTTTGTTGCATTTGTCATATTATAGTGTTTCTATACACAGTATTTGAATAAAAATTTTGTACCCAATTTTCTTATAGTAAACCACATTGCTACCTTTTAATTTGATTAAGAATGTAATACAAAAATTAAATTTTCTATAGATATAAATTGAGAATGTGAAAATAGTAAGTGTTATTTTCTTAGGTCTCTTTTTTTGGAAAAATCGGATGCTGGTCCCACACAGAGATCTTTTTGTCCATAAAGTTCAGACGCCTTTCTTTTGGATCATTTAGTACAATAGATGTCATAAAAGACTAATGTATCCTTATTGCCATATACTTAACTTGAGAAAGTATAATGTCAAAGTCAATTTCAAAAGTGCATTAAAATTTTAGAATATCTTCTTTCCAATTTGAAAGGATTTTTCAGATCACATTTATTTTCAAAAAATGGTAACTGTGAGATTTTGGTAAAAAAAATAAGGATATTGGTCAAATATATCAACAAAGATCTCCTAAAAATTCTCTCCCGCGCATTCCTCTCTCTCACATAAATTTCAACAAAGATTTTAGATTTGTTTCCCATTTGAAAGTATATATATATACACACACATACAAATAGACACATGTAGACAAAGGCGATAAATTAGTGATAAAATAAGGGTTATATTGTGTCACTAGTTATTATCTGTGTTTAAAGACACAGAGTAATAAAAAAAATGATCAACAATAAATATATTTTTATTTATATCCAAAATCAAATTATAAATATAGAAGAGAGAAAAAAAAATTTAAACCCTGATTGGAATAGAGGTGAGTGGTGATAGGCGACAGTGGTGGTGGTGGGAGATGGTAATGGTTGTGGTGGGAGGCAACGATCGTGGTGATGGTGGCAGCCATAGGTGGCAACAGTGATGGTGGTGGTTGGTTTTGGGTGATAATAGTGGTAGTGGTAGTCATGAATGACGATAGTGGTGGTGGTGGGGCGACGACAGTTGTGATGGTGAACGACAATGAGTGTTTCTGGACTATAGTGTGATGGATGATGACAAATAACAGTCGTGATGATGGTGGTGGGTGTGGGTGATAAGGGGTGGTAGTAGTGGTGGGTGATGAAGGTGGCGACGGTGGTGGTGGTGATGGGGTGACGACGGCGATGGTGGTGGTGATGGTTAGGTGACGACAATGGTAATCGTGGGGTGGCGACGACAGTGCTGGTAGTGGTGATAGTCATAAGGGTGATGGTGGGACAGTGGTGGTAGGGGTAATGGCAATGGTGGTAGGGTGGCGACAGTGGGGGTGATGGTGATGGTGGGCTGACAAGGGGTGATGGTGATGGTGATGGCGGTGGCGACAATGGTGGTTGTTGTGGCAGATGTGGTGGCAACAGTGGTACGGGTGGGGGTTGGGTGATCGTGGCGATGGAGGTGGTGGGGGTAGGGGTGCTTGAGGGTGGTGGTGGAGGAGTGGTGGCGGTGGAATGGTGGCGGCGACGATGGTAGTGGTGGTGGCGGTGGTGGTTATGGCAAAGGTGGTGGTGGGGTGGGGTGGGGTGGCGTTGGCGACGGCAACGGTGGTTGTGGTAGTGCTGATGGAGGTGGTGGTAGGGCAATGAGGCAGTGGTGATGGTGGTGGTAGTGGGTATAATGACGTAGTGGTGGGGGTAGTGTGGTAGTAGCGACGGTGGTAATGGGGGCAGTGCTGGTGGTGGTTGTTGTGGCAGAGGTGGCGGTGGTGGTGGTAATGGTGATGGTGGTGGGATGATGAGGGTGATGGTGACAGTGGTTATGAGATAATATCAAATACTACTTTTTTTTGAAAGTATTTATGAGAAGTTATAAGTCATAAAAACACTTTTAAAAAATAACTCCAAACATACCTTTAAGAGCTTATTTTTACATTAAATTTGAGGTGTTAATATTAACTATCAGATTAACTTTAAAATAAAATATAAAGAGATTTTAATCGTGAAAAATAAAAGTCATTTTATTTATTTTTTAAAATTTGAATTGTATTGTACTTTATTATATAGATTATGGTTGTGTCAATGTGACTATGTTACTATAGTTGGGACAAAATAAAAAGAAGAAAGTGAAATTTAAACAAGATCAAAAGAAGAGAGAGGAGAGTCAAGATGACAGTGGACTGAAGCGGGGGCGGGATGCGTAGTTTCCATCCCCGTACTTGTTTAAAAAATTTTGTTTATCCCCTGTCCATCCCCATTAACGAGTATAGTTTTCATCCTCATCCCTGTCTGCGGGTAAATTTGTGATTTCTGCCCCTGCCCCGTCCCCCGCCTTCACCTCCGCCCTTACCCACGTCCGCCTTACTCACCCAAGCCCAAGTCAAAGCCAACATAATCCAAAATTATAAATAAATCTAATATTTTAAATAGTCTAACATAATTATATAATATCATAACATAATTAAAAATTTGTTATTTACAACATAATATAATTAAAACACTGTCTACAACATAACCTAAAATAATATAATTAAAAATTTATCCCCCTTGTAAATCCAACACAATATCATGCAACACAACATAATGTAACATAACATAATCTAACATAAAAACATATAAAATACAAAGATTTACACTTTTACAACGTAAAACAATAAAAAAAAATCAAAAAATAAAACAATTTTAAAAAAAAATCATTCAATAATATGTATATTTGTATTCACACCAACATGTACATATATATACAATAATAATAATAACAGATAAAGCGGGACGGGAAGGGGCTGGGCGAAGGCAAGGCTGGGGTAAGTGTCAGTCCATCTTCGCCTTTATCCCCACATGGGTTTATAGGGGTATCCCTGTATATGTCTACCGTACAATACGTATGACCTATCTCCGGTCCAAATAGAGCTGGTTTGAACGAATACCTATTTTTACCCGATCCATTGTCATCCCTAGAGGAAAGAGAGGGACGAAAGAGAGAAGAGAAAAAAAAAATATAATAATTGACGAAAGAGAAATTAATGAGACTCATAAATGTACGCTAATAAACATAAGGGGTATTCTTATCATTAAAAATTGGGTAAAATGTCAAAAAATTTCTATATTAAGCCTTGATCTCACTTTACCCTTTTTACTTTTATTGGTTTCACTTAACCTCTTCTAACTTGTAAACAAAATGTAAATCTAACGTAAACCTTTTATTGTAACGGCATGGTAATTATACGTGCTAATTAAGTGCATGTTATAAAATAAATCATTTTTTCCTAAATTAAAAAATTAAATTATCAATTTTACTATTCATATTCCTTCTCCATCTCTCTCCAGACCTACAAATTCATTTTTGACTCATCTAACGACTTGTTTTCTCAACTCTAAGGTCATTTTTGAATTCTTTGACCAAAATTAGTTAGACCCAACTCCCTTTTTTAAGCTTTAATAAGTTTTTTAAAATTTTGTTTTTCAAGTTTCTAAACTCTAGCGGGTTTTTTCACCAAATACCCACACACACATACACACACCTCATCCATGACTTCTAAGCACTCTAATACACTGTATTACAGCATCATAACACAATTCAAGTCTCAATTGAGGAAGAAATGATCATTTGTTATGTAACCCATTTAAAAATTCAATTATCACTAAGTTTCAAACACAAATTTTAGCACACACACAATATGAACTTAAATCTAACCACACCAATGGAGTTCTCATGGAAAAATAAGTCTAACCAGGTCATTTGCAATTTGTAGGTGTTGTTTTTTAAAGATAACGATTCTACAATGATGACATCACAAAAAAAATTTGATTGCAATTAGGGAATAGTTTTGAATTGTTACCTCTGGTAACATTCGCAGTTTGTTCACAAGTTGGAGGGGGTGAAGTGTAGGGATGATAATGGACCGGTTAAAAAGGGTATTCATCCAAACCGCCCTTGTTTGGACTAGGGATGGACTATACGAATTGGACGGTAGACATATACGAGAATACCCGTATAAACTCATGTAGGGATGGAGGCGAGGATTAATTGAAATCCGCGCTACTAAACCCGTAACATATATATAAAACAAATAAAATAATTAAGTAAAATACACATTTGTTATACCTATTATTTTTATGAGTTTTTATGTTTGATCTATTTGTTATATAATTAATTTTCATCTTTCTTGCCAATCCATTTGTAAGGTTTTATGATTTTTATTAAATTTTTTTTCTTAAAATCATAGAAATTAATTGTTATGGGTGGAGACGGTGGCAGGGACAAGAATCAAAATTTACCCGTCGGGCGGGGATGAGGATCAAAATTTACTCGCGGGACAAGGACGAGGATTAAAATTTTCCCCGCTAACGGTGGTGGACCGACAGTGAACGAATATTTTTAAATTGGGTACGAGGTGGAGACTATTCCTGTCGCCTCGCCCCAGTCTACTGTCATCCCTAGTTAAGTGGAAACCACAAAAATAGAGAGAGGTGAAGTAAGATCAAAACGTAGTACATAGAGATTTTTTACATTTTACCCTTAAAAATTTTTAAGAGTAACAACTTCGGACCACTCACCTTATATATTGTACATTTTTTTGCTATTGTATATTGTACTTTATATATTGTATATTCATGTACTTAAAACCTTAAAAAGTATCTGTCCGCACTTATTAACAAAAAAGATAGTTAAACTATACTTGTTATGATTTTTTTTTTATATATACCACATAAGAGTGGGCATATTAATATCGATTTAGATCTCCTCTATTACTCATTTCCTTTAATTTCTTTTAGTACAGTGCTAGATAAGTAACATGTGTAAGAATTTGAATTTAAATAGATACGATATTGCCTCATTCATTTTGTTGTTGATAGAATGTTAACATTATAGAAAATGCTACATAACCCAAATGAAACTCAAAAGTTAAAATTCAAATGCATATCATCTATTGGATGAGTGAGTTCCACTGAAAAAATTGATAAGACTCACTCATTTAAAGGATGATATGTATTTGGATTCCAACTTTTTGAGTTTCATTTGAATTTTGTGGCATTGCCCTAACATTATTAAGGAATTTTGTTTCAAGAAAAAAATCTTGTCCATTGAAATTTAAAATCTTACACATGTCACCTGTATTGAAGGAATTAAAAAGGAAGAGAAATGGAAGGGATCATTAATATCAAGCCTAGAAAGTAGAAATTCTACTCAAAGTAATAATTTAGAAACTGCAGCTTCCTACTTGTTGAACATTGTCAACCCAAACTGGGTGATGTTGTCTCTCAAACTGTGAGAGAACTTGTCCTGGAACACAGGCAACAACACTTATGATTCAACGAGATCACAACAAAAAACTTTAGCTTCAGTGAAAAATATTTTGAACCAGCGATTGAATATCAAAATCCCCATATTTTTGGATGTTTTGTAATATTTGGAAATGAAATCTTAAAAATTTTCGCAGAGCCAACTGAAACTATGCGCAAAAATAATTTTTTGGAAAAATTTCAGTAACACTCTTTTTTTAAGGACATCGCCTCTATTATCTAAAATATCACTGATACATCTTCTAGTTTATATTTAGATATCACGGACACCCCTTGCCACTAAATCACTATTTTTAACAAAAAAAATTCATCTAAAATATCAAAATTGCCCCTACATAAATCCGAAACAATCTTCTTACATAAAATTTGAGTCAATTAAAATTCATTTTTTACATATTAAATTGTGAGTTGATTAAAATTCGTTTTTCTACATGTTAAAATTTGACCTAATTAAATTTTATTTTTTTTACGTATTAAAATTTGAGTCGATTTGAGCTTAACCTGAACCATTAGCACCGATTAACATTTATAATTTTTTACTTATTAAAATTCGAGTCAAATTAATTAAAATTTATTTTTTACATATTAAAATTTGAGTCTATTAAAATTTATATTTTTTTATGTATCAAAATTCGGGTCGATTAAAATTCAGTGCGAATTAATTAAAATTTGATCCGAACTGATTAAAAATAAAATTTAATTGATTCGAATCGAATTTTAATTTGTCCAAATTTTAATACGTAAAAAAATTCATAAAATTGAGGAATTTCATTGAAAATATCTCTATTTAAAGGAAGTGTAACAATTTAGTAAAATTGTATTTTGGTTAAGACTTTTAATTTGACAGGAGTGTCAATGTCAACTTAAAAAATAGAAGGGTATCCTTAATAATATAATAAAATAAAAAAAGTGTGGCTGAAATTTTGCCTAAATTTTTTACTGTCATTCTTCCTCGAAACATTTTCACTTCCTTATGCAGCAAAATGAAATGTTGATCCTTNCGAATCGAATTTTAATTTGTCCAAATTTTAATACGTAAAAAAATTCATAAAACAGAGAAATTTCATTGAAAATATCTCTATTTATTAGGAATGCCAGTTCATGCCTCTTGGAATTTCAGAAAATCCTGTATGAGATCATAATTGCATGCAGAGTAATGCTATGTTGACCAAATTTTAGAACTAAATTTGAAACCCAAATGACATGACAGCATATTATTTGGAGTCTTTATTGGGGCCAAATATCATCATAGATTTGGAACAATACTAAAGCACAAGAACACAGNAATCCGAAACAATCTTCTTACATAAAATTTAAGTCAATTAAAATTCATTTTTTACATATTAAATTGTGAGTTGATTAAAATTCGTTTTTCTACATGTTAAAATTTGACCTAATTAAATTTTATTTTTTTTACGTATTAAAATTTGAGTCGATTTGAGCTTAACCTGAACCATTAGCACCGATTAAAATTTATAATTTTTTACTTATTAAAATTCAAGTCAAATTAATTAAAATTTATTTTTTACATATTAAAATTTGAGTCGATTAAAATTTATATTATTTTACATATCAAAATTCGGATCGATTAAAATTCAGTGCGAGTTAATTAAAATTTGATCCGAATTGATTAAAAACAAATTTTAATTGGTTCGAATCGAATTTTAATTTGTCCAAATTTTAATACGTAAAAAAATTCATAAAACAGAGAAATTTCATTGAAAATATCTCTATTTATTAGGAATGCCAGTTCATGCCTCTTGGAATTTCAGAAAATCCTGTATGAGATCATAATTGCATGCAGAGTAATGCTATGTTGACCAAATTTTAGAACTAAATTTGAAACCCAAATGACAAGACATCATATTATTTAGAGTCTTTATTAGGGCCAAATATCATCATAGATTTGGAACAATACTAAAGCACAAGAACACGGCAAGTCTTCAAAACCAAACGACACAGTATTAGCACACTAAAAGCACATCTTGGTTAAGCTTTCCACGAGGACAATGGTGGAGTGTCTGAATTCTTCCATGTAAAAAGATCAGATGGAAACCTTTCACCCTTGATTGCATCAGCTGAAGCAATGGATTCGAGCTCAGCCATGTCTGCAGGTGTAAGATTAACAGACAAAGCTGCAATGTTCTGGTTGAGGTTTTCAATCTTAGTCGTACCCGGAAGGGAACACACATCGTTCCCTTGGTGATGAACCCAAGCCAATGCTAGCTGAGATGGGGTACATCCCTTCTTTACTGCCATTTCATGAACCCGGTCATACATGTTTGTGTTATATTCAAGGTTGTCAGGTTGGAACCTCGGCAGATTCTGTTAAAAAAGAAGAAATACAAAATTCATGGTTAAGATTTTGGACTAACTATACAAAAGGACCCATGTGGACATCAGCTTTCGTANCAAAATTCATGGTTAAGATTTTGGACTAACTATACAAAAGGACCCATGCGGACATCAGCTTTCGTAAGTAAACGTGCTTCAGGATGCATTGATAGCACAAGAAAGATGATTTCTAGTCATAGTAAAGCACTAACTTCTGTTTCTCCAATGGAGCAAGTGCCATATATGATCTTGAGGCCCTCATATTATGTTAGATATCTAAGTTTATAAACATGTGTTAGTAAATTTATGGATAGATAAGTAGTTTCCTTGGGAAGGGGTTGCATTTCAATTACACTGAGATTGCTTTTAAATAATATTGGAATGCATTAAAATAAAATAGATCAATATCTATATCTATGCCTATGTCTACACTATTAATAAGAGTCACTTAGCTTGAACATTTCTTGATTAACCAATACACCCTTATTAAAATAGGTAATGACATTATTATCACTTGGTAACTCAAAACGACATAAATATTCCTTCATACCTATAAAATATTACTTAACACCACTACCATCACTAAATAATTCAATAAGGCATAAACAAACTTTCATTCATATATATATATATATAATTTTAATTTTGAAATAATGAAATAATAAACAATAATAAGGAGTACAGAAGCTTGTAATATCTATACGTTGGAAATTTTTTGGAATCAGTATGTTACACTTAAAATATAATTAAGACAACAATATCATTTAGAATTAAAATACAGACTATGAATTTTTTTTTCATGCTACCTAAAATAACCATTATAAATTTACATCGTAGTATTGATAATAAAAATATAAGATGTTATTTAACTTAATCAAACATCTATTTTATGTTTTTTTTTCATATATATTTCATGAAAATTTTCAAAATTTGAATTTGTTCATGTGTAACACAAGTGGTGTATTCTAGAAAATTAAAATACCCAAAAACACACCAATGAGAAAGCATTGACTAGAGGATGTTCAGTTGCTATATTGATTATTCCTTAACACATCTGCGCTTCTTTAGGTTGTTCAGTTAGTAAGTCTTGGGCAAACAAAAAAACTAAAACTCTGATATTTGACGCACTCATTTTGAAATCAAGAGACACATGGTACATGGACAAACCTTCCGGAAGTCATCATCCGGCAAGTTTTTCAGCAGCTTTGGGTCTGATGAGAAGAACCCATGTCCTAGAGGACTGTAAGCAACAATCCCAATACCGAGTTCCCTGAAAATTATAGGAGGGATGAAATTAGAATGTCATATCTCACAGCAGTTTTTTTGATCAGAGGACAACTACAAGCTACTTAAAAAACAGATATAGCATAGTATCCATATAACCCACAGACACACTTTTAGATTTCCGACGTGGGATTGCCCCAGTCCATCACCACAGCAGTTGGGTAAGAGACTAAGGGTGCCATATGAGACTATAAGGTCTCGATTGATTCTTCATTGAATTACTTAAACTTTTGGATTGTGAGGACATGAAATCAAGCTCTTATCACTCCCTCATCATATATGTAATTAGAAAAAATGCCCAACCTGCAAGTAGGAATTATTTCTTCCTCCACATCTCTTACCCACAAAGACCACTCCAGCTGAACAGCTGTAATTGGGTGAACAGCGTGTGCTCTTCTAATTGCTGAGGGTGAGGCCTCGGATAGACCTATGTATTTTATTTTTCCCTCTTCAACCAATTTCTTAAGTTCTCCCATCTTGCAAAAACACATGTTAAAAAAAATTAGAGAAGCCAAACGGTAAGCTAGTTAAAAAAAAGACAATGCATATAAGCATAGAGATGCTCAAAATACATATCTATTGGTGAAAATGTAGGCAAGAGATTGTCACAAAACTTCGAATATTGCACAAAGTTCTCCATGAAGCAAAGAGAAAATATTATAATTGCTTTTATATAATTGATTTGTTCAAAGTAGTGACTTTTGTATAGTTTAGGTCGAATCTCACCAAGACGAAGTGTGACACATGATTATCCTATCAAATACTTGATTATCTTAGCCAAATGTCATCATATCTATTTGAAAACAAAAAACTATGGTCGTCATGGTAACACATTTAACCATTGGATATACAGCTAACTTC
The DNA here is from genome assembly GCA_963454935.2 of Ilex paraguariensis. Taxonomy (NCBI): domain Eukaryota; kingdom Viridiplantae; phylum Streptophyta; class Magnoliopsida; order Aquifoliales; family Aquifoliaceae; genus Ilex; species Ilex paraguariensis. The sequence goes on from CAUOFW020000870.1 coordinate 337,533, forward strand.
ACATACTCTCTCTCTCTCTCTCTCATAGGAATGATGGATTAAGAAATAGGGACTTTTGCCTTCTATCCAAGTAAGATTTTGGAAATACAGATGACCATCAAATTGAAGGTGAATATTGTCACGTTTACATTTCCTGTTTTGTCATTTACAAAAATTAAACCCACAAACTGTGTGTGTGTGTGTGAGAGAGAGAGAGAGAGAGAGGTAAGTGCTAACACTATCAATTACAGTGGCGAAAGGACCATCATACCCTCTAGCCCTCTAAATGAACTTCATCTATTCTTTCCCATTTATTTAGTTTCGCTTCACTACCATCACTGAATCATCACCATCACGTCTCCTCCACACCACTGCACCCACTCTGCACCACCACCACCGAATCACCAACTACTACCTACTAAAATTAAATCACCACTGTGCACCACCACAACACACCATTGAATCACCACAGCCCACCACCACCGCGATGCGCACAACCACCGCAGTTCTTGCACGTCAAAACCAATCCAAAACCAAATGGCGCAAGTTTTATCAAAAATCTTCCTCCGCCACCAACAACGATTGTGATATTGTTAAACTAAGGATTGTGAGATGCAGAGTTTTTCTATACCCAATATCCTTACGGTATGTAATTGCAAACCAATTTCTCGAAATCAAAATTGAAAATCGAAACAGAAACAGAAACAAAAAATAAAAATCAGTTTCGATTTAGAATTTGCTTGCAGCACACAATAGCAGCGTCGATTTGGCAAAGCATATGGGCGAGAAACAATGATGCGGAGCATAAATTTGATTTAAAGGCAAATCAATCAAAATCATTGCAAAATACACCTACCGAAAGTAACAGATCCACCAATTCCTTTTGGTATAGGTACGATCAAAACTGGTAGGGGTAAAGATGAGGAAAAACCGCTGGAAATGATCGAAGCCATGGAATGATTTGATCTTGAATCAGTGCTTTTGTGTTCAAAATAGATGAGAGAACTTAGTCGATTCGAAATGGTTTTGTCGCCGCAAAATTTTGAAGCTGATGTTTGCTTATAGACTGTGAGTAGGTTGCCGATAGGCTTGGGGTCGGAAAATTAGTTGAACAAATTATATTAATAAATTAAATTTGAATACCATTGACATACAAAAATAAGCTTAATCTCAAATTGTATTTTGAAAGATTGTTTGAAATTATAAAAAATTTTAATTTGTATTCTCAAACATAAAAATTTGTATTAATGTATACTTNCTGTGAGTAGGTTGCCGATAGGCTTGGGGTCGGAAAATTAGTTGAACAAATTATATTAATAAATTAAATTTGAATAGCATTGACATACAAAAATAAGCTTAATCTCAAATTGTATTGTGAAAGATTGTTTGAAATTATAAAAAATTTTAATTTGTATTCTCAAACATAAAAATTTGTATTAATGTATACCTCAAGCACGATGAATTTGTCATAATGGATAAATTACACCTAAACTCTCTCATGTTTGTCAGTTAATCACTTAAACTCCTCACATTTAAAATATTACACATATATCCATTGAGAATCCAAATATGATTAAAAATGTTCTCCTAACTAAGCTTTTAAATAATTATGTTTAAGTGATGTATTATATTAGATTTAAAAAACATTATATAAATACCTACATTATATTGGNTGTCAGTTAATCACTTAAACTCCTCACATTTAAAATATTACACATATATCCATTGAAAATCCAAATATGATTAAAAATGTTCTCCTAACTAAGTTTTCAAATAATTATGTTTAAGTGATGTATTATATTAGATTTAAAAAACATTATATAAATACCTACATTATATTGGACATTCAAATGATATACTTAATTTTTCATTTTAGATTACAACGGGTCCACAAAATAAAATGGTAGTATGAAATTATACTTTTTTATTATGATGAAATCATATTTTTAACGATTATATTAATAGATATCAACGAGAAGGGGTTATNATTATACTTTTTTATTATGATGAAATCATATTTTTAACGATTATATTAATAGATATTAACGAGAAGGAGTTGTGTGTTACATGTGTACAAATATCAAACGGTGTAGGAGTAATATTCTAAATGTGAGAAGGTCCAAATAATTAGGTGACAAGTATGAGAAAATTTAGGTGTAATTTATCCATTTAGTTTTAGATTGCAAATTGGCGGCTGTTAGTTTTAGGTGCGCATTGATACAAATTTCTATATTTAAAATTGAAAATTAAGATTCAAACGATCTTTTGAGATATAATTTATAATTAACCCGTAAAAATATGATCTAATTTTTTTACAATTTTAACCAAAGAACGAGTCACTCAAAAAAGATCATCATGTGACATTCATTTAATCAAAAGAAGATTTAGAGTTAGTTGATGTGGCTTATTCAAATTCAAGGACAATTATAACTCTTGTGATGGAATGAATGAACAATTATTATGAAATTTAAAAAGACAGTCGTTATCAATACTTAATGAGCTCTAAAATTTTGAAAAGTAACAATTAAAACGAGAAAAATCAGAGAAATTGTCTGAAGAAGTCAATGTAATCATCGGTGGAGAGACCCTTACAAAAGAGGCATGGATTGCAAAGGAGAAAATACGATCAATCTTATCAAAGACTTATGACTTGGACATTTCTAAGAATAATTTTAGAGTAGAATTAGTTTTAGAGATTATTTAATCAGTCTTTTATGACCCATAAACCTTTCAAATTTAATAAAAATGTTTTCCCTTTCGTTAATCTCTTGATTATTATTTTATTTACTTTGAATTTGTTAATTATGATCGTCCAAAGAAGTCTTGAAATAAGACAGTTGAACCCAACATCTAACAATCGTTGAAAGAATTGAGTTTATCAATTACTGNGATCGTCCAAAGAAGTCTTGAAATAAGACAGTTGAACCCAACATCTAACAATCGTTTGAGATCAGTCTGTGAAAGAATTGAGTTTATCAATTACCGGAGAAATTCTTTGTGCAGACCAACAATTTTGGCTCACTCGGTGGAACAATGTTACTAACTACTTGGATAAAAAATGGAGTGAACAAGAAAACAAGACAAAGGGTTTATTGGAGTAGAACACAATGAAAACATAGAGACTATGCTTGGCAAGACTAACCATGTTAAAGGGAGGTTAAGTTCCAATCCAGTAGAACCTGCAATGCAAGGAAATGGCCAGACTTGTGGCTATAGAATCGTGCATTGATGCAAGACTTCATGCAGAATTTGAGACAGATACTACATGATTCTTATTTAAGCATTTGGTAAGATTTAATGAATGTCATGCATGAATTGATGGGTGGCCACCAGGCAAATATGTTAGGACATGTGAATCAAAGATCCTCTAATATTATTCAAAATTCAACCGTAAAGGAAGGAAATACCAACCCATTGGTATTCTTGTAGAAAATCAGGGGCCGCCAATGATGGCACCCAATATGGGTCATAGTTTTCAACACTAGAATCATTTCAATATGATGTTTGACTGGAAACCTATTAAAATATTTCCTAATTTTTATTATGCTAGGAATCTTAGGGGTATGAATGGGTCAAGAATGACTCAAGATCATCCATAGAGACGTCTTGAGAGACATCACATGCTTCTTNGAATCTTAGGGGTATGAATGGGTCAAGAATGACTCAAGATCATCCATAGAGACGTCACATGCCTCCTNAGAAAATCAGGGGCCGCCAATGATGGCACCCAATATGGGTCATAGTTTTCAACACTAGAATCATTTCAATATGATGTTTGACTGGAAACCTATTAAAATATTTCCTAATTTTTATTATGCTAGGAATCTTAGGGGTATGAATGGGTCAAGAATGACTCAAGATCATCCATAGAGACGTCTTGAGAGACATCACATGCTTCTTATGGATCCAATAGAGGAAATGAACCACAAACTTAGGGGAAAACCTTTGGACCCATTTGAAAACATAGAAACCCATAACAACATGATGGTTAATAGAAACCTATTACTGGAAATGATTCAAGATCTATATGGTTTTGGCCTTTGAAGGAGAGAAAGATTGGATTTTAGAAAGTCATATCCCCCCGGGGACAGGGGTGGACTTTAAGGAGTTTCCTAGAGGGTATAAAATCCCCGAATTCAACTTGTTCTTCAGAGAAGATAATCAATTTACCATAGAACATATTAGTAGATTTACTTTCCAATGTGGGAAAGTTGAAAATAATGAAAATTTAAAAATGAAGTTATTCCCACAGTCCTTGACCAAAATTATATTTTCATGGTTCATCAACTTGTCAGACAATTCAATCCGGACATAGCAAGAGACGGAGGTGTAATTAAATGCTCAATTCTTTTGAAATGAACTAGAAATGTCGATGACAAAAATTTTCAGATTAAGGTAGAAACCTAATGAGTGTACAGACAGTACATCGAAAGATTTAAAAAAGGAAGAAATAAATATCATATTTATATGCCTGAAGTAAAACTCGTAAAATTGACCCACAATGGTTTATATTTTGAATTAAGAAAGAAATTTGAAGGCATTGAGTTTATAGATTTGTCTGAACTCTTAGTCAGGACGACTAGTTATGAAATATTGCTTAGGGAAGAACAATAAAGGAAGAATAGTACGTTGGACACATACTTTCAGGATCTTGATGGAGATATAGAAATTAATGTTGCACAAGTAATAGAGAAAATCACCTATTGCGTATGATCCTTTGAAGAAAATAAAAGATTCTATAAACATGTCATCAAACCACCCATTCAAATATGATACACCGTCAACGTATTGATAATATTCCTTTGATCTATCCATGGTTGATGCTCTCTTTGACGAGATGATTAGCTAGAAATTCATAACCCTTTCTCAAGGACATGTTGTTCCATCATAAAAGGATAGAAAACAGAAGGAATATTGCAAGTGGCACAATTCATTTTTAATACTCAACTAAAAATTGCATTACTTTCAGAAATTGTGTGTAGGATTTGATACATAAAAAGATATTCAAATATCCAACCTAAGAAAAAGAAGCAATGGGTGTTGATAATGTTCATTTTCCCAAAAAAGTAAGGCTTATTGTGATTTATGTTGATACACAGGGATCTAAGAGGATTGCAAGTTCAATCACGAATGAAAAATCAGAATAAGAATACGAAAAGGTATTCCCAAAGATTCAATAGCCAATCACAAGTAGGCTTGGCCCCAAAAGGAAGAAGAACCACTGGTTATGTACTTCAGATGTGGCAAATAATTGTCCAAACCATAAGCCATTTTGCTGGATGACATTGTGTCTGATTTTACAGATAGGGGACTTCTAATCAGTACTAGTGGAGAAGGTGACACCCAACTTTACAATGGTATTCAAAAAATCTTTGATAGTGTTGATCCAAAAATCTTTAAACTTCAAGAGAGATACATCAATGGAAATGGACCATACCATTTTCCAGAGGAAAAACATGCACCAAGAAATACAACCTACCATGGACCATGGAAAATCCAAGAAAGAGTGGTTTCAAAGTATGGATCATGTGGTAGGAAATTCCAATGCCAAATAAAGTGTATGACAGAGGATTCAAAGGGAAGAACGTCTGGAAGAAAAGAGGCAATGACAAAAAGAAAGATTTGAAGATAGGGCTACAAGTAGGCCTAGGATGGTTGTACCTCTTAAAGTGGAGGGAAAAAATTGGCACCACCTCCAATGCCCAAAAATCCCTTATGATAGTTGGTATAAGCCACTGACTAGAACCCAAAAGAGGAGAGAATAGAGGAAATTCGTCGCATGGATAAGCAAGCGAAATCTAACTCCCAAAGAGGTGTATGCATGAAAAGGAGGCCAAACGGAAAGAAAAAAAACAACGTGCTCTTTAATTTAAGGTTAGAGTTTGATTTAAAGAAGCAACAAACAAGCTCATAAGAACCCAAATTAGAAAGAAATTTGGGTAAAGTATGATCAGGTTCTAATCATGCACTTACTTCAATCCCTGTCGGTGACAATCCAGTCTGGTGTATAACATCAATGATTGTTGGGGATATCATTCCAATGGGAATGAGGANGATTTAAAGAAGCAACAAACAAGCTCATAAGAACCCAAATTAGAAAGAAATTTGGGCAAAGTATGATCAGGTTCTAATCATGCACTTACTTCAATCCCTGTCGATGACAATCCAGTCTGGTGTATAACATCAATGATTGTTGGGGATATCATTCCAATGGGAATGAGGATAACATTGCAAGACTTTGACCAGAAACAAATTGCCGTACCTATGAGCCACCGATTTATGTGCAATGGTCAAGTTGAGAGCTTTATCAATTCATAAATCTTTTGTTGTTTCCATCGAGAGGAGAAGTTCTGTTCCATCCTCTTTACCCAATCAATCCATTGCTGGTCAGGACTGATCCAATATTGCAGAGGATTGGTACATTTGTCCTATGATTTCCATTGAAGGTGGGATTAATGTAACATTAAGGTTTCTCCTTCAAAAATAGGGTAGAAGTCAAATAATCGTNGATCCAATATTGCAGAGGATTGGTACATTTGTCCTATGATTTCCATTGAAGGTGGGGTTAATGTAACATTAAGGTTTCTCCTTCAAAAATAGGGTAGAAGTCAAATAATCCTTTAGAAATATATGATTTGTGTTGTGATGACTTGTATTCAAGTCAATTGTTTTTTATTTGGACTCTAATTGAAGACATGAGTTTTCATTGGAGTCCTTGATAGACAAGTTTGATCTTAATTAGAATTATCTTGGTTTTATTATTTTAGTGGAGTTTAGTCCAACATGGACTTTTGTTGTTTAAACTCAAAGCCTTCAAAGAGTCTTTGGTTTTTTGTCCTACACGTGAGACCTCCTTAGCATAAAGACTTTGTGAAGGAATCAAATTCCTTAGTTCATAAGCTAGATAAAAAGGACGTCTTCTCTAGTGAGTTGGTTGTTGGTCATTGACGACAGTATACAAGTTTTCTTTATGTGTGATAAATTGATATTGCTCTATTTTGTTAAATCTAATAAATATTTTATTATTGGAATAGAGCAGATATCTAGTTTTCTCGTTGATTTGTTCTGAGAACGTTGTAATCTCCAACCTTTCAATAGTAAAATTTTGACGTTGTGTTTCATTTGTGGATGTAGGCTTGTTTGTTCAGCCGAACCATGTAAATCTTTGTGTTCTATTTTTTTATTTCGTTGCGTTATTATTTTGCTTGTGATTTTGTT
>CAUOFW020000870.1:344927-370834 GCA_963454935.2 Ilex paraguariensis
ATTCTTGATTCGGGTTGTTCCTATCATATGTGCCCTAATAGGGATTGGTTTACCACCTATGAGTCAGTCAATGGTGGTTCAGTCTTGATGGAAAATAATGTTGCTTGCAAGACTGTTGGAATAGGTACTATCTGAATTAAGACACATGATGGGGTTGTGAGGACTTTGACAGATGTACGACATATTCCAGAATTAAAGAAGAATTTGATTTCCTTGGGTACTTTAGATTCCATTGGTTGCAGGTTTTCTGCTGAAGGTGGAGTTATGAAAGTTTACAGAGGTTCCCTAGTTGTGATGAAAGGTAAAAAGATTAATGACCTTTATGTTCTTCATGGTGATACTGTGATTGGTGCAACTGGTGTGTCATCTTCAAAAATTCCAGATTCAGATACTACCCAGTTATGACATATGCGTTTGGGTCACATGAGCGAGAGGGGCATGGAGGTCTTGTGTAAACAGGATTTGCTCGACAAACAAGAAATTGAGAAACTTTGATTTTTGTGAGCATTGTGTCTTTGGGAAACAGTGCAGAGTCAAGTTCAATACAACTATTTACAGGACTAAAGGTACAGTTAATTATATTCATTCAGACCTTTAGGGTCCTTCTTAGGTTCCATCTAAGGGTGATGCTCGGTTTCTTTTGACCTTTATTGATGATTATTCAAGAAAGGTTTGAGTATNTATTCATTCAGACCTTTAGGGTCCTTCTTAGGTTCCATCTAAGGGTGATGCTCGGTTTCTTTTGACCTTTATTGATGATTATTCAAGAAAGGTTTGAGTATATTTTCTGAAACGCAAGAGTGATGTTTTTGGGACTTTCAAGCAATGGAAAACTTTGATTGAGAAACAGAAAAGCAAGAAAGTCAAGCGTCTCAGAACAGATAATGGTTTGAAATTTTGTAGAGGTGAATTTAATGAGTTTTGCAAAGATGAAGGCATTGTTAGGCATTGTACTGTCCGGTCTACTCCATAGCAAAATGGGGTTGCAGAGAGGATGAACAAAACTCTTTTGGAGAGAGCACGTTGTATGCTCTCTAATGCAGGATTGTATAAAGATTTTTGGGTTGAGGCTGTCAGCACTGCTTGTTATTTGGTTAATCATTCTCCATCCACTGCTATTGAGTTGAAGACTCCACATGAGGTATGGTCTGGTACTCCTACTAATTATTCTGATTTAAAAATATTTTGTTGCACTACTTATTGTTAGATGAATGATGGTAAACTTGAGCCTAGGGCTAAGAAGTGTATATTTATTGATTATGCTAATGGTGTGAAAGGATATAGATTGTGGTGTTTTGATCCTAAATCACCTANTATAAAGATTTTTGGACTGAGGCTATCAGGACTACTTGCTATTTAGTTAATTGTTCTCCATTCACTGCTATTGAGTTGAAGACTCCACATAAGGTATGGCTCGGTACCCCTATTGATTATTCTAATTTAAAAATATTTGGTTGCACTACTTATTATCATGTGAATGATGGTAAACTTGACCCTAGGGCTAAGAAGTATATATTTATTGGATGCTAATGGTGTGAAAGGATATAGATTATGGTGTTCTAATCCTAAATCACCTAAATTTATAGTTAGTAGAGATGTTGTATTTGATGAATCTTCCATGTTTCATCCGAGGAAGGAGCTTGTAGTTTATGCAAGGAAAGAATAGGGTTATAGCAAGGAGGTGGAGCTACAAGTAGAAGCTTCACAAAAAGTACTTGAAAGTACTCCAATTCAATCTATTTTAGATTTACCTAGTTCTAGTACAGGTGATGATCCACATGAGCAACAGGAGTATAGTATTGCAACAAGTAAGGAGAGGAGGCAAATTAGACCCGCTCAGAAATATGGGTATGCAGNTGAGCAACAGGAGTATAGTATTGCAACAAGTAAGGAGAGGAGGCAAATTAGACCCGCTCAGAAATATGGGTATGCAGACTTTGTGACTTATGCACTGACTATAACAAAAGAGCTCGATGTTCATGAACCTTCCACTAGAAGCTGTCACATGTAATGAGTCAGCACATTGGGATTTTGTTGTGGCTAAGGAAATTGAATCTCTTCATAAGAACTAGACCTAGGAATTAAAGAAGTTTCCTAAGGGCATGAAGACTGTTGGTTGCAAATGGGCCTTCAAGAAAAAAAAAAAAAAGAATTTCAGGGGTTGAATCTGCAAGGTACAAGGTACGATTGGTTGCAAAGAGCAGTAGTCAAAGAGAGGAAGTGGACTTTAATGAAGTGTTCTCACCAGTGGTGAAACATAGCTCTATTCATTTATTGCTTGTCATGGTTGCTTCACTAAATCTTGAGCTTGAGCAACTTGATGTAAAGATAGCTTTTCTACATGGTGAGATAGAGAAAACTATCTATATGCATCAACCAGAGGGATTTATTGTTCAAGTTAAAGAAGATCATGCTTGCTTGTTGAAAAAATTATTATATGGTTTGAAACAGTCTCCAAAATAGTGGTACAAATGTTTTGACACCTTTATGGTAGATCATGTTTACTTTAGANTATTATATGGTTTGAAACAGTCTCGAAAATAATGGTACAAATGTTTTGACACCTTTATGGTAGATCATGTTTACTCTAGAAGTAATTATGATAGTTGTGTGTATCACAGACAGTTGTCAAATGGTTCTTTTATATATTTATTGCTTTATGTGGATGAGATGCTTATTGCTACTAAGAGCATGTTAGAGATTGATTGGTTGAAGAAACAGTTGAGTTCAGAATTAGAGATGAAAGATTTGTGTGCTGCAAAGAAAATTTTAGGTATGGAGATTCACAAGAATAGAAAAGCAGGTATGTTATATTTATCTCAAAAGAAATATGTTGAGAAAGTTATTGAGCGATTTGGGATGCAGAATTCAAAACCCATGAGTACTCCACTTGTCACTCATTTTAGGCTTTCAACAGCTTTATTACCACAGAGTGAGAATGAGGAGCAGTTTATGTCTCGTGTTCCTTATTCTAGTGTAGTTGGGAGCATCATGTATGCTATAGTTTGCAGTCGTCTAGATATTTCACAAGCAGTTAGTGTGGTTAGGTGTTACATGGCTAATCCTAGAAAGGTTCATTGGCAGGCGGTGAAATGGATACTTCATTATTTGAGAGGCACTACAGATGTTGGCTTAGTATTTGGTAGAAGAGAAGGCATCGATTTTACAGTTGTTGTTTTTATTTATTCAGATTATGCGGATGATCTAGATAAAAGGAGATCTCTGACAAGTTATGTTTTTACTTTATTTGGGTGCACTGTAAGTTGGAGGGCAATCCTACAGTCTACAGTTGCTTTGTCTACTACAGAGGCAGAACACATGGCAGTATCAAAGGTCGTTAAAGAAGCAATTTGGTTAAGTGGTTTGGTCTGTGATTTGGGCTTGGAAAATGAGGTAAATACTGTGTTTTGTGATAGTCAAAGTGCAATACATTTGACCAAAAATCAGATGTATCATGAAAGCACCAAGCACATTGATATTAGGTATCACTTCCTTTGTGAGGTTATAGTTCAAGGTTTTGTCACAATGAAAAAGGTTACTACAGCAGAGAACCTAATAGATATGTTTACTAAGTTGGTACTAGTGCTCAAGTTCAAGCATTGCTTGGACTTGATTGGTAATTGCACTATTTGAGTTATATCCATCGGGATATTTGACGAAAGCAGCGGTCAAATTCACTTAAGGTTGGATGGCTTAATGGAATACGAGCCAAGGTGGAGATTTTTTATGGATGCTTGTGATATTTGTATGCCTTCATGGGATTTATGGAGAAGGCAGCTAGTTTGTTCACTTTTGTTTTGATTGCTTGATGGAATACAAGCTAAGGTGGAGATTTGTTGTGTGTGTCTTGTATTCCAATCCTAATAGGAAACTAATTTGAAATTTGTTCTTTTTAGGGATTTAGAAAGGTAGATGTATTAGAATTCCACTTCAAGTAAAAGACCAATTAGAAACCCTATTGTATTAGGAGACAAAGTATTTTGGATCTATAAATAGATTATAGACCACTCAGTTTCTTTTGAGTTTTTGGCCCATAGTTTTGGGCATCCATGTTTGGTTCTATTCTCTGGGATAGAGAATTTTGTTAATCTCCCTTTGTTAATAGTGATACTTTGCTGCTACATTTCGCCCATGGAGTACGCTTTTAAGCCAATCCATGTAAATTATGTTCTATTTTTCTATTTTGTTGCATTATTATTTTGCTTGTGGTCTTTGTTCATAACAAATTGGTATCAGAGCTATTGGTTTCGAGATTGCTACAGCAAAATTTGAGATAGAAAATTTTGATGACTAGAACAATTTCAGTCTACGATAGATACAGTTATGTGACGTTGCTATGACGAATATTTTGACAAAAGTTCTTTATAAGATACTATAATCAACAGTGATAGAGATTCAATAGATTTACTATTGTGGAGAAAGCAGTTGGAAAATTCACTTTTGGTTTGATGGCTTGGTGGATATACAAGTCAAGGTGGAGATTTTTTATGGATGCTTGTGATATTTGTATTCCCTCATGGGATTTGTGGAGAAGGCAGCTAGTTCGTTCACTTTTGTTTTGATTGCTTGATGGAATACAAGCCAAGGTGAAGATTTGTTGTGGGTGACTTGTATTCCAGTCCTAATAGGAAACTCATTTGAACTTTGTTCTCTTTAGAGATTTAGAAAGGTAGATATCTTAGAATTCCACTTCCATTAAAAGACCAATTAGAAATCCTATTGAATTAGGAGACAAAGTATTTTGGGTCTATAAATAGATCACAGACCACTCAGTTTCTTTTGGGTTTTATTCTCTAGGTTAGAGAATTTTGTGTAATCTCCCTTTGTTGATAGGGATACTTTGCTGCTGCATTTCGCACGTGGAGTAGGCTTTTAAGCCGATCCACGTAAATTTTTGTTCTATTTTTCTATTGAGTTCTGTTATTAATTTGCCAGTGGTCTTTGTTCATAACAATTCAAATGAAAACTGATTTGTAGAATTTCAAAAAGGAAACCCTATCTATGAAGAATTATCTTGACAAGATTCAATCCCTTGTTGATAACCTTTCTTATACTTTTGCCCCTGTCAATGACAAAGATGTCATTCTTTTCACATTAAATGGCCTTTCGCATGAGTATAGTTCAATTAAAACATCCATTCGAACCCCGTCCATCACCTATTTCTATGAATGATCTTTTTAGCCTGTTTTCTAGTGAGGAAATTAATATTGCCCTTGAATCTTCTAAACCTACTAGTGAGGTTACTACAACCTTTCAAGCAACTAAGGGTAATGTTATTGCTCGACTAACTGGTTTTTCTAATTAATTTCATATATATATATATATATATATATATATATATATATAAGACTTCTTTTGACTTTATTGTGCAATTTTTGTTATGAATTGATGTGTGGGATTGATGAATGAATGATTGCATAACTCTTTATGTTTGGTTTGTTAGGGACTAGTAAATTTTGAGTTGGGGGTATATTGAGGGCATGAAACTAAATATCTCATAACTTAATTCATAATCATTTCACATGTGTTTAACATTTAATCCTTTGAATTGTGTTGAAATTCGAGCAATGGAGTGTATTTGTAGTTGTAGGTACAAAAGGAGATGAAGGGGAACATGTGGAAGGAAGCATAAGGTCAGGGGAAATCATTAGNCATAACCTACACATTACATATAACATTTTAGGTAGAAAATGGACCAAAGTAGGAGAACCCCTACCTCTAAGAGCGTAAAACGAAGGGAGAAAAGCTTAAGAAGAACTCTCAAGCCCCAAACCTTTGATTTCTCCAAAATAATCCTCTTAGATCTTTAGTGAAACTCTTCGTTCTTGGTACGTTCGTCGCGTAGACCAACTTTAATTCTTAGTTGAAGCAATTCCAACCGATAGAACTCCTTGGATCGGAGGAGGAAGGTAGATATTTCTATTTCTCTCTTCTCTCTCTTCTAACGTCTGAACACAGCCGGCCAAATGGGTAAGAATATCTGAATTTTCAGATATTTTGGCCCTATTTATAATTGCGCGGTCCACATTACCCCGCACATTTATTATTTTTGGGTCCGTTTTTAACCCGAAACAACTTAATTAAATTTTTATTTTATTTTAAATTAATTTTATTTGAAATTTTATTCAATTATAAGAAAATTTTATAATTTCTATTTTTGGGGACCTTTAAAAGTTCATTCGTCACTCAATTGTCTCGAAAAATGTGTGAAATTTAACTATCTCAGAATTCGACAAAATTTGACATGACAGCTCAATTTCGCGATACGAATTCAACGGTGAGGTCCGTTGCGTCATCTAAGCTCTATAGAAATATGTATTTTAATCCCGCATAATAGTGTCAAATTACTATTTTGCCCTTTGTCAGAAAAAGTTCAAATTTTTCCGGATTTCACATGATTTGTAGGGCATCTAGTCAAAAAACCCATTCAGAGAGACAAGAAAAATAGGTTCCTTATGAGATATAAGAGTGGATGATGTTCTTGTACAATTGGAGGAGAGACAAAGACAACCTTAAATTCTAGTCTACCAAAACTACCCTTTAGAAATCGATTTGATGTTTCAAATTATGGTATTTGTTATGAAGCCCCTATAATTTAAGGCCTTTGGAACTACTCCCATTAGGATGTCATAATGATAGTTCTTATATGTCAATAATAAAATCTAGATTGAATGACAATAAAACTATCAAATGTAAAGTAGAGAAGACAACAAGGCAGGTTCAAGCGGAGTCTATATTCCCCACCCTCGCTACAAAATAAGACTAACCAAATGAAAAACTTATATGGAAATAAGGCAAATAATAAGGCTATTGAAAGCAAAAAAAAATGGTAATAGAAAAATCTAGGCTAGAGTATTTCCTTCGTTTACCTTGCTTTATGGTGTTCTATATTCTAATATTTGAATATTCTGAATTTGAGTTATAAATACGATCAATTGTAGAAAGAAAATGAACTGCAAAAAAAAGGGTAAGAAGTCTTAAATATGTGAAATAGAAAGAGACTATCCAAACCATTTATGAATAGAAAATCAATATACATAAATCTATAGGGGGAAATGATGTTAAACTGTGAACTGATACAGTGAATGGGTTAAGCTTCAAAACATGAGAAGGACAGCAAAGTATTGTTTATTAACTTAATATCATAATAGAGAGAACCTCAATGACCAAGTAGAAGTAGTTGTCGGTATCAAACAATTGCAATTCTAGACCTTGAGAGAAAGGGGCTAAGAAATGCACAAAAAATATCAATTAATTATTTACATACTTGTAATTACCACGATAAGATTGCCTAAATATAGAACTTGATTTAGTTCTATATATGAAGTACAATCAAACATTTAACAATTCGAACTGGCATCAAAGCGCTATGATATATTAATTTATTGCATGTTTAGATATGGATCCTCTTTGGATCATCAAATAAATTGCCCTGACTATATCTTCTATAGTATCGATTTAGTATGTTCTCAGTTATGTTTAAATTTATGAACTTGCAATCAATTATTCTTTACAAACTCATTATTTAAGCCGATATAAATTTTGCAAACAGCGATATTAGGATAAATTTCTTTACAGACATAACAATCCATTTCAAAATCAAACAAGTTTTAAGAATTATAATTTGTTATAATTTAATACAAGATTTACTTGATGCATAGTTGTCATTTTATGAAATAGCTTCAACAACTTATATTTGGTGATTTGTAAGCATTGAATCAGCTTTGGAATAATGTAATAAACTAAAATATAAATAGCATTTAAACTAAAGTTTGGTAAATCATAAGTATTCGTGGACATGAGCATTGTACGTGCACTTTGTGTGCATAGATTCCATATCTAAACGAACAAAGTGCATCACTAATAACATTCACTGTGCAACATTTTTGTTCATGTGAAGACCCTGCCCCATTACCGGGACCCTGTCTTCCAAGGGTTAACCTCCCATTACCGGGATATCACCACCCTCCACCAAAGGATTTCGGCTAACCTGTGGGTCAAACCCCCACAGTAGCCTTTACCTCTGTCCCACATCGGGGAAAGAGTCGTCTCCCCACCCCCATATAAGCCGAAGCACCATATGAGAGCAGTACCCAAGTAGCACACTGTGCTACTTGGGTACTGCTCTCATATGGTGCTTCGGCTTATATGGGGGTGGGGAGACGACTCCTTCCCCGATGTGGGACGGAGGTAAAGGCTACTGTGGGGGTTTGACCCACAGGTTAGCCGAAATCCTTTGGTGGAGGGTGGTGATATCCCGGTAATGGGAGGTTAACCCTTGGAAGACAGGGTCCCGGTAATGGGGCAGGGTCTTCACAGTTCAAACTCATAAATCACTAAAATCATGTGCTCCATATTATCTTCCATAAAATCAAATACTATTTTACTTTTGAATGTCGCTTCACAATTGATTTTTGTCATGTCAACAAAATTTTTTCCTTCTCATCACTCACCAAATCCACTTTCTCCCTATCGTTACCCGTCAAATGATCCATCTTATTGTCTTTATCTCATTTTTTTTTCTTAGGACATCACCCTTATCTCTCATCTTTTTTCTTAGGACATCACCACCTCATTATTCACGAGATTTTCACATCAACCATTAATTCATCTTCCGCCTAGGGTATTTTCACATCCTTCTAACTCACCTTATTGTCCCCAACAACTCTTTACCCTCTAAATACTAAAATTCTTAAAAACTTCATTACTGCATACCTCATTCTAAGACCTTGTGACCCATTTTCTTCCTTGCATCCCCCGCATATTCCAATTGTTGCTTCATCACAAAGGCAAATTCACGCTTATTTCCCCTATGTATCGAAGAAACTAAAGTTTCATCTGATACCATATCGTCTTCCATTGAAAAAAAAAATCAAGTAACAAATCTACAACCACATAATCATAAAAGATCAAACTTGAACCTTATGATTACAAATAAAACTAGAACCCAGACAGAAGCCTAGGGCCTCCATATTGAAATTCAGATCAACACAACCTCAACAAAGGATGATATATAGGTATATATTTAATCGCATATCAAGTGTTGATTTCTAGGGAATCCAATCAAAAATCACATTCAGAGAGACAAGAAAGATAGGTTTCTGATGAGATTTAAGAACAGTCGATGTTCTTGTACAATTGGGGGAGAGACAAAAACTACTAGAAGACTTCACTTATTTCATGACTCTAGGAGTTATTTTTATCTGTTGCTTTAGTTAGTATTCTAATAGTTCTAGGAATGTATTTAGTAGATTACATTATGTTTGGTATAGTTATCTTTTAATCTAATGATCAATATTAATAAGGGACCATATGCATTGGACTCTCATTATTAAGAGAAGTCCATTTGATCTTTATTCAGTTGGTATATTCTTCATGGTATCCTTTGTTTTTCCATTACTACAGATTGCTTTGTCTATAAATTTCAGATTTTTTTTCTGCAACAACACTTCCTACCCGTGGACATAGCTATTGCATCAATCTTCAATTTCTCCTCTCTTATATTCATACTCTCATCACCATAAAACTAGACTCTACCAACTATAGAAACTGGAAAACTCAGTTACACCATGTTCTTCATGTCCATGGCTTCCTTGGCTATGTCAATGGCACTTCTCCTTGTCCAAATGCCATAGCCACTGACTCATCTGGCAAGGAAATTCCAAACCCAGAATTCCTTGAATGGTCCAAGAAGATCAACATCTAGTGAGTATCATTAATGCCACTCTCAGTCCCTTAATTCTGCCCTATGTTATCAATTGCACATCCTCTCAAGATATTTTTTCTTTGCTTAAATGATGGCTTAGTTCCTTATCTCGCAATCATGTCATTCATGTTGTCCTTACAGTATCTAATGGAAGTTTTAATGATGAATGGATTCTTGATTCGGNAATCGCATATCAAGTGTTGATTTCTAGGGAATCCAATCAAAAATCACATTCAGAGAGACAAGAAAGATAGGTTTCTGATGAGATTTAAGAACAGTCGATGTTCTTGTACAATTGGGGGAGAGACAAAAACTACTAGAAGACTTCAATTATTTCATGACTCTAGGAGTTATTTTTATCTGTTGCTTTAGTTAGTATTCTAATAGTTCTAGGAATGTATTTAGTAGATTACATTATGTTTGGTATAGTTATCTTTTAATCTAATGATCAATATTAATAAGGGACCATATGCATTGGACTCTCATTATTAAGAGAAGTCCATTTGATCTTTATTCAGTTGGTATATTCTTCATGGTATCCTTTGTTTTTCCATTACTACAGATTGCTTTGTCTATAAATTTCAGATTTTTTTTCTGCAACAACACTTCCTACCCGTGGACATAGCTATTGCATCAATCTTCAATTTCTCCTCTCTTATATTCATACTCTCATCACCATAAAACTAGACTCTACCAACTATAGAAACTGGAAAACTCAGTTACACCATGTTCTTCATGTCCATGGCTTCCTTGGCTATGTCAATGGCACTTCTCCTTGTCCAAATGCCATAGCCACTGACTCATCTGGCAAGGAAATTCCAAACCCAGAATTCCTTGAATGGTCCAAGAAGATCAACATCTAGTGAGTATCATTAATGCCACTCTCAGTCCCTTAATTCTGCCCTATGTTATCAATTGCACATCCTCTCAAGATATTTTTTCTTTGCTTAAATGATGGCTTAGTTCCTTATCTCGCAATCATGTCATTCATGTTGTCCTTACAGTATCTAATGGAAGTTTTAATGATGAATGGATTCTTGATTCGGATTGTTCCTATCATATGTGCCCTAATAGGGATTGATTTACCACCTATGAGTCAAGCAATGGTGGTTCAATCTTGATAGAAAATAATATTGCTTGCAAGAATATTGGAATAGGTATTATCTAAATTAAGACACATGATGGGGTTGTGAGGACTTTGACAGATGTAAAGCATATTCCAGAATTAAAGAAGAATTTTATTTTCTTGGGTACTTTAGATTCCATTGGTTGTAGGTTTTTTGCTGAAGGTGGAGTTATGAAAGTCTATAGAGGTTCCCTGGTTGTGATGAAAGGTAATTAATGGCCTCTATGTTCTTTAGGGTAATGTTGTGATTGGTGCTGCTGGTGTGTCATTTTCAGAAATTCTGGATTCAAATACTACCAAGTTATGGCATATGCGTTTAGGTCATATGGGCGAAAGGGTCATGGAAGTCTTGTATAAGCAAGGTTTGCTAGGCAAACAACTTGATTTTCGTGAGCATTATGTCTTTAAAAAATAGTGCAAAGTCAAGTTCAGTACAGCTATTCATAGGACTAAAGGTACAGTTAATTATATTTATTTAGACCTTTGGGGTTCTTCTCAGCTTCCATCTAAGGGTGCTACTCGATTGTTTTGACCTTTATTGATGATTATTCAAGAAAGTTTTGGGTATATTTTCTGAAACACAAGAGTGATGTTTTTGGGACTTTTAAGCAATGGAAGACTTTGATTGAGAAACAGACAAGGAAAAAAGTCAAGCGTCTCAGAATAGATAATGGTTTGGAATTTTGTGGAGGTGAATTTAATGAGTTTTGTAGAGATGAAGGCATTGTTAGACATCATACTGTTCAGTCTACTTCAGAGCAAAATGGGGTTGTAGAGAGGATAAACAAGACTCTTTTGGAGATAGCACGTTGTATGCTCTCTAATGCAGGATTATATAAAGATTTTTGGACTGAGGCTATCAGGACTACTTGCTATTTAGTTAATTGTTCTCCATTCACTGCTATTGAGTTGAAGACTCCACATAAGGTATGGCTCGGTACCCCTATTGATTATTCTAATTTAAAAATATTTGGTTGCACTACTTATTATCATGTGAATGATGGTAAACTTGACCCTAGGGCTAAGAAGTATATATTTATTGGTTATGCTAATGGTGTGAAAGGATATAGATTATGGTGTTCTAATCCTAAATCACCTAAATTTATAGTTAGTAGAGATGTTGTATTTGATGAATCTTCCATGTTTCATCCGAGGAAGGAGCTTGTAGTTTATGCAAGGAAAGAATAGGGTTATAGCAAGGAGGTGGAGCTACAAGTAGAAGCTTCACAAAAAGTACTTGAAAGTACTCCAATTCAATCTATTTTAGATTTACCTAGTTCTAGTACAGGTGATGATCCACATGAGCAACAGGAGTATAGTATTGCAACAAGTAAGGAGAGGAGGCAAATTAGACCCGCTCAGAAATATGGGTATGCAGACTTTGTGACTTATGCACTGACTATAACAGAAGAGCTCGATGTTCATGAACCTTCCACTAGAAGCTGTCACATGTAATGAGTCAGCACATTGGGATTTTGTTGTGGCTAAGGAAATTGAATCTCTTCATAAGAACTAGACCTAGGAATTAAAGAAGTTTCCTAAGGGCATGAAGACTGTTGGTTGCAAATGGGTCTTCAAGAAAAAAAAAAAAAAGAATTTCAGGGGTTGAATCTGCAAGGTACAAGGTACGATTGGTTGCAAAGAGCAGTAGTCAAAGAGAGGAAGTGGACTTTAATGAAGTGTTCTCACCAGTGGTGAAACATAGCTCTATTCATTTATTGCTTCACTAAATCTTGAGCTTGAGCAACTTGATGTAAAGATAGCTTTTCTACATGGTGAGATAGAGAAAACTATCTATATGCATCAACCAGAGGGATTTATTGTTCAAGTTAAAGAAGATCATGCTTGCTTGTTGAAAAAATTATTATATGGTTTGAAACAGTCTCGAAAATAATGGTACAAATGTTTTGACACCTTTATGGTAGATCATGTTTACTCTAGAAGTAATTATGATAGTTGTGTGTATCACAGACAGTTGTCAAATGGTTCTTTTATATATTTATTGCTTTATGTGGATGAGATGCTTATTGCTACTAAGAGCATGTTAGAGATTGATTGGTTGAAGAAACAGTTGAGTTCAGAATTAGAGATGAAAGATTTGTGTGCTGCAAAGAAAATTTTAGGTATGGAGATTCACAAGAATAGAAAAGCAGGTATGTTATATTTATCTCAAAAGAAATATGTTGAGAAAGTTATTGAGCGATTTGGGATGCAGAATTCAAAACCCATGAGTACTCCACTTGTCACTCATTTTAGGCTTTCAACAGCTTTATTACCACAGAGTGAGAATGAGGAGCAGTTTATGTCTCGTGTTCCTTATTCTAGTGTAGTTGGGAGCATCATGTATGCTATAGTTTGCAGTCGTCTAGATATTTCACAAGCAGTTAGTGTGGTTAGGTGTTACATGGCTAATCCTAGAAAGGTTCATTGGCAGGCGGTGAAATGGATACTTCATTATTTGAGAGGCACTACAGATGTTGGCTTAGTATTTGGTAGAAGAGAAGGCATCGATTTTACAGTTGTTGTTTTTATTTATTCAGATTATGCGGATGATCTAGATAAAAGGAGATCTCTGACAAGTTATGTTTTTACTTTATTTGGGTGCACTGTAAGTTGGAGGGCAATCCTACAGTCTACAGTTGCTTTGTCTACTACAGAGGCAGAACACATGGCAGTATCAAAGGTCGTTAAAGAAGCAATTTGGTTAAGTGGTTTGGTCTGTGATTTGGGCTTGGAAAATGAGGTAAATACTGTGTTTTGTGATAGTCAAAGTGCAATACATTTGACCAAAAATCAGATGTATCATGAAAGCACCAAGCACATTGATATTAGGTATCACTTCCTTTGTGAGGTTATAGTTCAAGGTTTTGTCACAATGAAAAAGGTTACTACAGCAGAGAACCTAATAGATATGTTTACTAAGTTGGTACTAGTGCTCAAGTTCAAGCATTGCTTGGACTTGATTGGTAATTGCACTATTTGAGTTATATCCATCGGGATATTTGACGAAAGCAGCGGTCAAATTCACTTAAGGTTGGATGGCTTAATGGAATACGAGCCAAGGTGGAGATTTTTTATGGATGCTTGTGATATTTGTATGCCTTCATGGGATTTATGGAGAAGGCAGCTAGTTTGTTCACTTTTGTTTTGATTGCTTGATGGAATACAAGCTAAGGTGGAGATTTGTTGTGCGTGTCTTGTATTCCAATCCTAATAGGAAACTAATTTGAAATTTGTTCTTTTTAGGGATTTAGAAAGGTAGATGTCTTAGAATTCCACTTCAAGTAAAAGACCAATTAGAAACCCTATTGTATTAGGAGACAAAGTATTTTGGATCTATAAATAGATTATAGACCACTCAGTTTCTTTTGAGTTTTTGGCCCATAGTTTTGGGCATCCATGTTTGGTTCTATTCTCTGGGATAGAGAATTTTGTTAATCTCCCTTTGTTAATAGTGATACTTTGCTGCTACATTTCGCCCATGGAGTACGCTTTTAAGCCAATCCATGTAAATTATGTTCTATTTTTCTATTTTGTTGCATTATTATTTTGCTTGTGGTCTTTGTTCATAACAAATTGGTATCAGAGCTATTGGTTTCGAGATTGCTACAGCAAAATTTGAGATAGAAAATTTTGATGACTAGAACAATTTCAGTCTACGATAGATACAGTTATGTGACGTTGCTATGACGAATATTTTGACAAAAGTTCTTTATAAGATACTATAATCAACAGTGATAGAGATTCAATAGATTTACTATTGTGGAGAAAGCAGTTGGAAAATTCACTTTTGGTTTGATGGCTTGGTGGATATACAAGTCAAGGTGGAGATTTTTTATGGATGCTTGTGATATTTGTATTCCCTCATGGGATTTG
Organism: Ilex paraguariensis; assembly: GCA_963454935.2. NCBI lineage: Eukaryota > Viridiplantae > Streptophyta > Magnoliopsida > Aquifoliales > Aquifoliaceae > Ilex > Ilex paraguariensis. The sequence goes on from CAUOFW020000870.1 coordinate 359,636, forward strand.
TGGAGAAGGCAGCTAGTTCGTTCACTTTTGTTTTGATTGCTTGATGGAATACAAGCCAAGGTGAAGATTTGTTGTGGGTGACTTGTATTCCAGTCCTAATAGGAAACTCATTTGAACTTTGTTCTCTTTAGAGATTTAGAAAGGTAGATATCTTAGAATTCCACTTCCATTAAAAGACCAATTAGAAATCCTATTGAATTAGGAGACAAAGTATTTTGGGTCTATAAATAGATCACAGACCACTCAGTTTCTTTTGGGTTTTATTCTCTAGGTTAGAGAATTTTGTGTAATCTCCCTTTGTTGATAGGGATACTTTGCTGCTGCATTTCGCCCATGGAGTAGGCTTTTAAGTCGATCCACGTAAATTTTTGTTCTATTTTTCTATTGAGTTCTGTTATTAATTTGCCAGTGGTCTTTGTTCATAACAATTCAAATGAAAACTGATTTGTAGAATTTCAAAAAGGAAACCCTATCTATGAAGAATTATCTTGACAAGATTCAATCCCTTGTTGATAACCTTTCTTATACTTTTGCCCCTGTCAATGACAAAGATGTCATTCTTTTCACATTAAATGGCCTTTCGCATGAGTATAGTTCAATTAAAACATCCATTCGAACCCCGTCCATCACCTATTTCTATGAATGATCTTTTTAGCCTGTTTTCCAGTGAGGAAATTAATATTGCCCTTGAATCTTCTAAACCTACTAGTGAGGTTACTAAAACCTTTCAAGCAACTAAGGGTAATGTTATTGCTCGACTAACTGGTTTTTCTAATTAATTTCATATATATATATATAAATAAGACTTCTTTTGACTTTATTGTGCAATTTTTGTTATGAATTGATGTGTGGGATTGATGAATGAATGATTGCATAACTCTTTATGTTTGGTTTGTTAGGGACTAGTAAATTTTGAGTTGGGGGTATATTGAGGGCATGAAACTGAATATCTCATAACTTAATTCATAATCATTTCACATGTGTTTAACGTTTAATCCTTTGAATTGTGTTGAAATTGGAGCAATGGAGTGTATTTGTAGTTGTAGGTACAAAAAGAGATGAAGGGGAACATGTGGAAGGAAGCATAAGGTCAGGGGAAATCATTAGGATTAAGAGGAGTTGAAGTAGAGGAGCAAAAAAGAAAAAATTAGAAAAATGGCAGACCAACCAGTTGAAGTTCAATTGGATCATCAAGTTGACAAAAAAGCTTCAAATGGTTGAACAAAGGTTCAACCGGTTCAAGAGGTTGCAGAATCTGTTTATCAAAACAACACCAAGATGTTGCCTAGGCTTCAACCGATGGAACACAAACATTCAACCGATTCATTATAGGGTCATTAGGGCTTTTGCAAGATACTGGACACCTTTCAACCAGTTGATCATGCACTTCAATCGGTTAAACCTCTCTTTCAACCGGTTGATCATATGTCGGCTACAACACATATTTTCCCGAGTTTTGATTTGTCCAGGAGGGTTGGTTTTCTTCACTCCTACACTCAAGGGAAGGCTACCAAACCCCCCATGAACTCTTTTTTCATTGGATGATGGCACCTCCCACACTTCACGTGAGCAATCCCATTGGACGATGCCGATGAAAGAAACTTCTTTGGATGACCACCCACCACCTACACCACACATTTGACTAATGAAGAGGAAGAGATCATGGCTATATATATATATAAACACACACACACACACGAGAGAGTTCTCATTTTATTTTTTGCTTAGTCTTTTACTTTGTTTAAAAGTCTTGGATTTGAGTTTACATTTTGAAAAGCTTTGCTGAGGTTCGGAGAAGATAACTAGTGTAATTTTGATTTCTGTTTCAAAGCTTATTGATTGAATCTTGTTCTTGTATTTGAAGTTAGTATTGTGAGGCAATTCTAGTTGAAGTATTTCCTTCAATTTTCTTGTTCTTTTACATTTTGTTTATTGCCAATTTTAGAGTTAAGGGTTTAGCTTTCGACTAAGCTTCGGCCCGATCCGAGGGATGATTCTTGTTTATGATTGAGCCTTGTTGATTCTCTAATGAATCCTAACCACGTAGTATGTTTTATAGATGGTAAAAATAACTTTTGAAAACTAGTGTTTATATATATTGTAAAACTCAAAAAAAATAAAATTTTATTAAAAAGGACAAAACAGTAATTAGTTCTTACAATACAGGTTAAAAACCCAAATTTTTCTAGAACTCGAATGAGGAGACAGACCTCATCGTTGGATTCATATTCAAAATTTATCTATCTAGTCAATTTTTATCGAATTTTAATAGAGCCAGATTTTTTGCGTTTTGCAATGCGATCGGCATATCACGACTAAAATAAACGCAATCAAATTTTAGTCGCAAAACCCAAAAAATAATTTAAATTTAGTTCAATAAAAATACACTATACTCAACACGGGACGCGATTTAATTGATACAGGATAAAATCGGATCAAAAAAACTGAGACGTGTGGCGTCACAAGGGCCATGTGTTTGAGGAGTATAAAAAGGAAGAAGATCAGATTTTCTGCCCCATGTTTTCAGCCATTTTTTGAAAATTAGAGAAAGAGAGAGAAAGAGAAAGAGAAACCAACTTCTCCACCATCTTCCTTCCGATCTACAGCGATCCAACCGTCGGATTACTTCGAGCCAAGAATTAAAGTCGTTCTACGCGATGAGAGGTACGAAACCATACCAATGATCATGGTTTTCTTCAAAATCTCAAAGATGAGATGTTTGGGATAAAGCTTGGGAGGCTGGATTTGAGGTCTTTGGGGCTTCTTCTACGCGGATATATGGTATAAGAGGTAGGGCTCATTTCCTCACTAGGTTTATTCCCAACCTAAGGCTAAAATATGAAATGGGTAAGGTGTTAGAGATGAATTCTCATATATAACACATACCTATGGTTGTTAGAATATGAAAAATAGGTATAAGAATATGTTAAAACCAATTCTTGCATCATTGAGTTTGATGAAATTGCTTAGTTTAAATTTCATAGAGAATGTGTTGTTTGAGCATGCTGTGTGTTTACATAATTTTTCCTATTAAGTGTTTGACAAATGCTTATGAATGCAACTATGTTAATTGGATTGAGATCACATGTAACATGCTTGGGATTGTTTGTGGAAAGATAGATATGTTCATTATATGTCGTATGATGTGATGAACATGTGATAGAAATTGCGATTGTACAATTTGATTGCATAATGATATCAAATATAATTGTGTGTTACATTTGTATATGCACGGATAACAATGCATTCATGGGTATTCGACATGAGTGTGGGTGTGTGTGCATATTTTTGATCAAACACCATATTTGGTGAGTTGATACGAGGTCTCAGAGGTTGGATCTAGGTTCGACCGAGTCACATAGGTTGTATTAAAAATACGTAGCAAGCAGAGCTAGACTCTCTCTCTCGGGTGCAAGACTCGGCAATTTCAGATACGCACTCTCATTGGTATTTAGTCCATAAAGTGTGTCAGTGTACGTGGAACCATTGGTAGAAGTCCATAGATATCGCGTCAGTTAGGTGACCGTTGGTTGAAGTTCATAAATACCTACCCCAAGAAAAACACAAGATTTTATAAAATGGTAATTGGATGTCTAACATCAATGACGGGGGCTTAGAATGTCTAGATGCATACACATGGCATGACATGTGTTATGAAAGTCGGTGGAGGGCTCGATTTTGCATTGCATGCGTGAGTTCCAGCTCATGACATGTATGTATTTGAATGGATGCTTGATGTGAAGAATTACATGTGACATTTCATTTGCATATGGGTTGGGGAGTAACCTCCTTAGGAGATACGCTATTGAGTATGGCTCACCCTTTATGGGGATACATTTCATGTGTTGGACCAGCTTCAACGGACGACCCTCACTTGTGCCCGTGTTCACGATCAAGTCAGGTTGTGGCTCATGAATTATATTTTGTAATCTCATGTATAATTTTGTTTTGGTCTTGTATAAATCATGTATAAAACTTGTATTTTGACAAAGTCTTGTAAGGGAACACTCTTGGACATTGTTCTTTTGTTAAAAAAAATGAATGGAATGGGTGTTGTATGAGTTTATTAGGTAAAATTTGGGATTTGAAAAATTTTGGGCCCTAGGTACCAGTACCTAGCTTCTAGAGGACTCAAGTACTAGTACCTAGACTTACAGGTTTCAGTACTAATACCCCGATGGATAGTAGGCTCAGGTTTCGGTACCTATGCTCACAGGTATCGATACCCCGATAGACAGTGGGCCTAGGTACTGATACTTGGAAAACGGAGGACTCAGGTGCCGGAACCACTTATCCAAGGTACTGGTACCTCTTCCAAGAACTTGAAATTTAAAATGTAACATTGTCAAGCCTTCACATCTTAAGCGTTTTTCTTTGGATGATGTAAATAGGTAAATATTAAGTCCTGAACCTTGGGGTTCGGAACTTGGAATGGTCTTATGAATAATATGTGAACATGTTATATGTTGAGTAGTACTCCTGTGCAAAGGGGGCTTTGCCTAGATTTTGTTTTGTTACGGTCCTAGTGAAAGGGGTATAACGACGTGGTATCAGATTATACAGTATCTACGGGTATTCTTTAGGTTAATAGGTGATCAATTCTTCCCTCTCAAAATTGATCTCTGTATCACTAGGTAGAGTTCCTTGAGGTCAGTTGTTAATGGCATTAGCGAGCTGACCCATTTAGTTTTTCAGGTTTCGGATTGATACTTTCATACTATTCATCCTTGTCTCATTCTGTGATATGTACCTAGAATGTAACTCCTCCAAATTTGAATTTTTTTTCCTGCTGTGGTGGAGCTTGATTCTGAAAGCCTGGTGGGTATGATTGTGTTGGAGCAGAAGTTTGGGCTTGATTATTATTCCAAAACAAGTTTGGATGAGTCCTCCAACCAGGGTTATAATTGTTGAAATTATTGCCATGTTGCTGCCTGTTGAAGTTACCAACGTATTGTACCAACTCCAGAATAATTGTTGAAATTGTTGTTCCCGACACACAATTCACAAACAAAAGCATCAATCTTCTTTGTCAATGTAGCAACCTGTGCAGCCAATGCAGTCACTGCATCGACTTCATAAATCTTTGCTACCTTTGGCTGATTGATCCTTACAGAAGGCCACTAATAATTGTTGACAGACATCGTTTCCAATAGCTCATAAGCTTCATCAAAAATTTTCCCCATCAATGCCCCACCTGCAGCTGCATCGATACTAGTCCGAGTAGCACTAANATAGGCTCAGGTTTCGGTACCTATGCTCACAGGTATCGATACCCCGATAGACAGTGGGCCTGGGTACTGATACTTGGAAAACGGAGGACTCAGATGCCAGAACCACTTATCCAAGGTACTGGTACCTCTTCCAAGAACTTGAAATTTAAAATGTAACATTGTCAAGCCTTTACATCTTAAGCGTTTTTCTTTGGATGATGTAAATAGGTAAATATTAAGTCCTGAACCTTGGGGTTCGGAACTTGGAATGGTCTTATGAATAATATGTGAACATGTTATATGTTGAGTAGTACTGCTGTGCAAAGGGGGCTTTGCCTAGATTTTGTTTTGTTACGGTCCTAGTGAAAGGGGTATAACGACGTGGTATCAGATTATACAGTATCTACGGGTATTCTTTAGGTTAATAGGTGATCAATTCTTCCCTCTCAAAATTGATCTCTGTATCACTAGGTAGAGTTCCTTGAGGTCAGTTGTTAATGGCATTAGCGAGCTGACCCATTTAGTTTTTCAGGTTTCGGATTGATACTTTCATACTATTCATCCTTGTCTCATTCTGTGATATGTACCTAGAATGTAACTCCTCCAAATTTGACTTTTTTTTCCTGCTGTGGTGGAGCTTGATTCTGAAAGCCTGGTGGGTATGATTGTGTTGGAGCAGAAGTTTGGGCTTGATTATTATTCCAAAACAAGTTTGGATGAGTCCTCCAACCAGGGTTATAATTATTGAAATTATTGTCATGTTGCTGCCTGTTGAAGTTACCAACGTATTGTACCAACTCCAGAATAATTGTTGAAATTGTTGTTCCCGACACACAATTCACAAACAAAAGCATCAATCTTCTTTGTCAATGTAGCAACCTGTGCAGCCAATGCAGTCACTGCATCGACTTCATAAATCTCTGCTACCTTTGGCTAATTGATCCTTATAGAAGGTCATTGATAATTGTTAACAGGCATCGTTTCCAATAGCTCATAAGCTTCATCAAAAATTTTCCCCATCAATGCCCCACCTGCAGCTGCATCGGTACTAGTCCGAGTAGCACTAAACAACTCGTTGTAGAACGTTTGAACTTGCAACCAATTAGGAATACCATGGTGAGGTCATTTCCGGAGTAGGTCCTTGAATCTTTCTCAAGCTTCATATAGAGTCTCAGAATCATGCTGTGCAAATGATGTGATGTCATTCCTCATCCTTACAGTTTTAGCTGGTGGAAAGAATTTAGCTAAGAATTTTTTAGCTAAATCTGTCCATGTTGTAATAGAATCCGATGGCAATGAATGCAACCAACTCTTTACTTTATCAAAAAGTGAGAAAGGGAAAAGTCAGAGTCTAATTACATCTTTAGAAACCCCACTGTATCTGAACGTGTCGCAAATATCCAAAAAACTAATCAAATATTCATTTGGGTCATCATTAGGTGAACCCCCACTGAACTGAATTCTCAATCATTTGAATAGTACCCAGCTTGATTTCAAAATTGTTTGCTTGAATTGCGGGTCTTTGAATGCTTGATTGTATTTCTGTAACAAGTGGCATGGCATAATCCCTTAACGATTTCTGTTCATCTTCAGCCATAGTTTCTTGATTATTTATTTCATAACACTGGTTTCACAAGTTTCGAAGCCTTATTTCAATTTCGTCTTCGTACAGTAGTAGCTCTTGACCTGTAGATCGTGTTTGCATACAAAATTCAATAGTACTTGCAAAAGCAATTAAAACAGAAAATTAAATAAGTTTAAACTAAAATCAAATTGATTGAAATTAATATTAAAATAACTACTAGAATAAATTCCCGGCAACGGCGCCAAAAACTTGTTGTCCGAATTTGATATTGATAATTTACGTGCAAATATAAACGATGAACAAGTAATAAAGTGATAAGTAGAGTATCGTTCCCACAGAGAATTATTACAAATAAATTTCAAGAACTAACTTTATATCAATTCGATTTTATTTAAACAATTAGAATTAGACTATAGAATGACTAATTTAAAACTAAATCTAAAATTGATAATCAAGGGTTGAATTTACCAGAGAAAAGAAGTTAAGAGTGCAACTTCCCCTAATGCTTCATATAAATCTTTCTAACTCTCTTTCTAATTAATTGATCAGAATAAATTGTTAACTGAGAACTCAAAGTCAGTTATCAAACCTCTTCCGATAGTTAGATAAAATTATCTATCCCAAATAAATTACTATATTCCTATGCAAAATAAGTTAGAATAGATTCATTAAGATCAAACTCTAATAAAATTTACACACAGCATATAGGTATATTCTTATCCTATACACAAACCCAGCAATTCAATCTTAAGAAGAATTNGGTCGTTGAATCTTTCTCAAGCTTCATATAGAGTCTCAGAATCATGTTGTGCAAATGATGTGATGTCATTCCTCAACCTTACAATTTTAGCTGGTGGAAAGAATTTAGCTAAGAATTTTTGAGCTAAATTTGTCCATGTTGTAATAGAATCCGATGGCAATGAATGCAACCAACTCTTTACTTTATCNGGTAGTACTCCTGTGCAAAGGGGGCTTTGCCTAGATTTTGTTTTGTTACGGTCCTAGTGAAAGTGGTATAACGATGTGGTATCAGATTATACAGTATCTACGGGTATTCTTTAGGTTAATAGGTGATCAATCCTTCCCTCTCAAAATTGATCTCTGTATCACTAGGTAGAGTTCCTTGAGGTCAGTTGTTAATGGCATTAGCGAGCTGACCCATTTAGTTTTCCAGGTTTCGGATTGATACTTTCATACTATTCATCCTTGTCTCATTCTGTGATATGTACCTAGAAAGTAACTCCTCCAAATTTGACTTCTTTTCCTGCTGTGGTGGAGCTTGATTCTGAAAGCCTGGTGGGTATGATTGTGTTGGAGCAGAAGTTTGGGCTTGATTATTATTCCAAGACAAGTTTGGATGAGTCCTCCAACCAGGGTTATAATTGTTGAAATTATTGCCATGTTGCTGCCTGTTGAAGTTACCAACGTATTGTACCAACTCCAGAATAATTGTTGAAATTGTTGTTCCCGACACACAATTCACAAACAAAAGCATCAATCTTCTTTGTCAATGTAGCAACCTGTGCAGCCAATGCAGTCACTGCATCGACTTCATAAATCTTTGCTACCTTTGGCTGATTGATCCTTACAGAAGGCCACTAATAATTGTTGACAGACATCGTTTCCAATAGCTCATAAGCTTCATCAAAAATTTTCCCCATCAATGCCCCACCTGCAGCTGCATCGATACTAGTCCGAGTAGCACTAAACAACTCGTTGTAGAACGTTTGAACTTGCAACCAATTAGGAATACCATGGTGAGGGCATTTTCGGAGTAGGTCGTTGAATCTTTCTCAAGCTTCATATAGAGTCTCAGAATCATGTTGTGCAAATGATGTGATGTCATTCCTCATCCTTACAGTTTTAGCTGGTGGAAAGAATTTAGCTAAGAATTTTTTAGCTAAATCTGTCCATGTTGTAATAGAATCCGATGGCAATGAATGCAACCAACTCTTTACTTTATCAAAAAGTGAGAAAGGGAAAAGTCAGAGTCTAATTACATCTTTAGAAACCCCACTGTATCTGAACATGTCGCAAATATCCAAAAAACTAATCAAATATTCATTTGGGTCATCATTAGGTGAACCCCCACTGAACTGAATTCTCAATCATTTGAATAGTACCCGGCTTGATTTCAAAATTGTTTGCTTGAATTGCGGGTCTTTGAATGCTTGATTGTATTTCTGTAACAAGTGGCATGACATAATCCCTTAACGATTTATGTTCATCTTCAGCCATAGTTTCTTGATTATTTATTTCCTAACACTGCTTTCACAAGTTTCGAAGCCTTATTTTGATTTCGTCTTCGTACAGTAGTAGCTCTTGACCTGTAGATCGTGTTTGCATACAAAATTCAATAGTACTTGCAAAAGCAACTAAAACAGAAAATTAAATAAGTTTAAACTAAAATCAAATTGATTGAAATTAATATTAAAATAACTACTAGAATAAATTCCCGGCAACGGCGCCAAAAACTTGTTGTCCGAATTTGATATTGATAATTTACGTGCAAGTATAAACGATGAACAAGTAATAAAGTGATAAGTAGAGTATCGTTCCCACAGAGAATTATTACTAATAAATTTTAAGTACTAACTTTATATCAATTCGATTTTATTTAAACAATTAGAATTAGATTATAGAATGACTAATTTAAAACTAAATCTAAAATTGATAATCAAGGGTTGAATTTGCCAGAGAAAAGAAGTTAAGAGTGCAACTTCCCCTAATGCTTCTTATAAATCTTTCTAACTCTCTTTCTAATTAATTGATCAGAATAAATTGTTAACTAAGAACTCAAAGTCAGTTATCAAACCTCTTCCGATAGTTAGATAAAATTATCTATCCCAATTAAATTACTATATTCCTATGCAAAATAAGTTGGAATAGATTCATTAAGATCAAACTCTCATAAAATTTACACACATCATATAGGTATATTCTTATCCTATACACAAACCCAGCAATTCAATCTTAAGAAGAATTAACCAGACGCATGTCATCATATTCAAATTTAAACCTAGAATTCATCTTCCAATTTTATCTAGGTTATCACATTAATTGTTGGCCACACAATCATGTATTAAACACAAAATATGACAAACAACTCATACATGATCAATAAAACTAGAAACGAGAGTAGATCAATTTCACTAAACATTAGGTTCCGTTGTAATCTTAATAAAAATTTAGTTCATAACATAATTGAAAAACATCATTCTAAAATTAAACAACATCTTAGAAAATCAAGAAATAAAAGTAAGAAAAAAGAATGAAAACTTTGGTGCAATCTTCAATCTTTCTCTAGCCTTCAAAACCAATATTCTTCGTGTCAATTCCTTCGATTCTTGTCTTCAATTTTCTTCCAATTCCTTGGTTTTTCTAGATGTTTTTTGCCCCCAAAAGTCAGAATATATCATCCTCGCACAAACCCTAGCATATATGTAGCTTTAGAGTCCTATTTTGGGTCAAAAACAAGATAAAATTTGCATCACAGACTAACACAAGCGCGGGGACTCAAGAAAATCGGTGCAGGGGTGCCAATTGGATTGTAGGTTGGTGCAAGGGCGCCGATTTTGGCGTAGGGGTGTGCCCCCCTTTTCAAGCCTAAAATACCCTTTAGCTTCCTCTTCCAAAAATCCACCCTTTTGGCTCCAAATTGACCTTGTTTCTTTCCAATTGATCATGACTCCTTCCAAATGATCATCCCTACAACATAACATCAAAGCACACCAAACAAATAAAAATGAACATAAAATAATTGAAAACTTGCAATCTGATTTAGCCGAAAGTACTCAATTCGTAGGTATAAAATCCACTCATTAGAATACGTGGCTAAGTTCACCTAGCTAACTCATTTTGCCTACAATTATGTGGCTACTAACTTGGCCAAAGTGAGGAGATTTGAGGATCGCTTTGATGCAAATCATAACACAACTTCAAGGGATTTAGTTCAAGTTCCAAGTGGGCCGGTTACGAGAGCACGAGCAAGGAAGTTTAAAGAGGTACTCAATGGACTAATTCAAGAGGCATGGAATCAAGCAAGTTTGTGGAGGCCCATTGACCATGATCCACTTGGGCAACAAAGATTCATCAACATGATTCAAGTTCTAGAAGAATCCAGCTAGGGGCTAAGGCTAAGATTCAATTGGTTTATTTTTTTATTAAGCCTTTCAATTTGTTTAAATAATTTTTATTATTAGTTTAGAATAAGTGGATTTGAGGATGCTTAGCCCACATATGTCTTATTATTTTATTTGAACTAGGGTTTAGAATAAGTACTACAGCATGGTACTGTTCTTGCTACAGTAACCGTGACACTATTCACTCAAGGGCATTTTTGAGAGAAAGGGTTACAAATTTTAGTCTTTATTTATTCCTATTTAGATTAGGATTTGTTTCCTT
>CAUOFW020000870.1:378543-407253 GCA_963454935.2 Ilex paraguariensis
TTCATTATGCTACTCAATTTTCACCATTTGAAATTATGTATGGATTTAATCCTTTAACCCCATTGAATTTATCTCCTTTACCTTTGACTGAGCATATTAATTTAGATGGCAAAAAGAAAGCTGACTTTGTCAAGCAGATTCATGAGAAAGCGAGACTCAACATTGAGCGAAGAACGGAGCAATACGCAAAACAAGCCAACAAGGGACGTCACAAGNTCTATATACCAAGGTTCTTGTTTGTTGTAAACAATGGGTCAAGGTTTTCCATAAAATCTGATCGTTAAACGATCTTGGGTTCTTTTCGTTGTTGGTTCTCGTTATTCTTGCGGGTACCACACCACGCTTGAAGTTGTCCATCCAAGGAAAGTTTATGGGCCACCGCCTATAAGACCTAGACTTGATGATCGAGACCACCATGGCCATTGATAGGGAAATGGAAGACACTAAGAGCATCTAGGAGGTCGGTGCTATGGAAATGAAGAAAGAGGGTTAGTCTTCTTCGACTAGTTTGAGGAAGAAGCAAAGGACATCTACCCCACAAGGGTCTCAAGTGCAAGGCCGAGGCTACCAAATCTAAGGCCAAGGTCAATCCTCCCAAGGTGGGAGAAATTTTAGGGCTCTTTAAAATGCTAGCCAGAAGACTTGCTACATATGCCACCAACTGGGTCATTTGAAAAGGGGTTGTCCTCAGAGGTAGTGATCCTAGAGTTACAGGTCATTTCTATCCCAGTCATCAGTGGGGCATCCATAGACATTTTTTACTCATCCACATCCCATCATGGGCCAGGGAATTCTGTTCTAGTTTAGAGTGCTACACAGACCCTTACTATTTCATAAGCGAGGACTCCACAATCAGGCCAAATGAGCCAGGATTTGGGCTGAGACCCAGGACAGGACTTGCAGGTAGGAACTTCATGGACCTAAGGGTGAGTCTTTATTATCACACCATAGACTGAGCCAGCAAACCAGTTAGTGTTTCATGGTACATTTTACTCTCTCTAAGCTTGAAATGAAGTTCCCAATCAGGTAGTTGTATGATTGGAGGTGAAATGAGCATGTTCTTTAGGTCTCTAACAACTGCCTCACAATCCATCGTCCACTCAAAGGGAACATCATTGGAAAAAGATGATATAAAGGGCATGTCAAGGCACTAAAACCCTTTATGAATCACCTGTAGAACCCAACATGATACCAAGAAATGACTGGACATCTATAACAGTCTTGGGAGTAGGAAGGTTAGAAATCAACTCAACCGTAGTTTTATTTACCTCTATCCCTTTCTTACCTCTATCCCCTTATTTGACACAATGTGACCAAGGACTATCCCCTAAGTCCCCATAAAATGAGATTTTTCCCAGTTAAGCACCAATCCTTTTACTTCACACTGTAGCAGTACCAACTCCAAATTTTTCAAGCATCCCTTAAAAAAATCACCAAACACAGAGAAATCATCCATAAAAACCTCAACAAACTTCTCTACCATATCACTGAAAATCCCCATCATCCACCTCTGAAAAGTGCCCAGTCCATTGCAAAGGCCGAATGAAATCATTCTATAGCCAAACGTTCCAAAGGAACATGTGAATGTTGTCTTTTCTTGTTTTTCAAGAGCTATCTCAATCTGGTTGTAACCTATATACCCATCCAAAAATCAATAGCACGCATGCCCCGCAACTAGTTCCAAGACTTGGTTAAGGAATGGCAATGTGAAATGGTCCTTTCAGGTGCATGAATTCAACTTTCTGTAGTCAATGCAAACCCTCCACCAAGAACTATCCTTGTTGGAATCAACTCATTGTTCCCCTTAGTATGACTCCCAAATTCTTAGGCACTACCTGTATAGGACTCACCCACCTACTATCATCAATAGAGAAGATAAGTCCTACATCAAGCAGATTCAAAACTTCAATTCGGACCACATCCTTCATTACGGGATTCAATTGCTATTGTGGTTGATAGGAAAGCTTCACATCATCTTTTGAGTAGATCCTATGGGTGCACAGGAAAGGATTAATCCCCTTCAAATCTGCTATGGTCCACCTAATAGCTCCCCTATGGGCCTTCAACAATTGTAGCAGCCTTGATTCTTGCTCAGGTAGCAAAAACGTACTAATCACCACTAAAAAAGTACTATCACTCCCCAAATAAGCAGACTTCAAGGTGGATGGAAGTGGCTTCAAATCAAGTTTGGGTGGTTGAACAGTCGATGGAAACACATGCTTCTCTGTTGGTGGTAATTCTTCAAACTTAGGCTCCCACGAACCTAGAGCAAACGCTTCTTCTTCTTGAACAATTATTTCCTCAGACAGGATCTCCAAGTATTTGCTAGTTGACTTTTCTGTTTATTGCTCTATGATGGTGTCAGCGAAATTTACTTGATGTAACTCTTCGTTATCCCCGGGCTGCCTTGGAATATTAAACACATTTGGATCTAAAGTCATATTCCTAAAGGTCAACTTCAAAAATTCATTTCTACAATTAATGAAGGCACAAGAGGTTGCAAGAAGTGGTCATCCCAAAATAACAGGGATCAGAGAAAACTGGTTAGCAACATGACAAGTATCAAGAACAATAAAATCAACTAAAAAGAAAAATTTCTCCACTTGGACTAGAACATCCTCCACTATTCCTCGTGACATATTTACATTTTTGTCTGAAAGCTGGAGTATGATGGGTGTCGGCTTCAATTCTACTATTCCAAGTTGCACGTATATGGAATGGGGAAGGAGGTTCACACTTGCATCCAAATCTAGTAGTGTTTCCTCCACCCGATAGTCCCCAATGATGATTGAGATGGTGGGATAACTAGGGTCTTTGTATTTGAATGCAGTCTTCACTGCACATAATTCTTTCAGAAACTTGACATAAGATGTACCTGTTTAATTGCATCTAAAAGAGGAATTTTAATTTTCACCTACTTAAAAATCTCAAGAATTTCAGATGTATTAGATAACTTAGTAGGCATATGCAACCTATGAGGGTAAGGAGAGGGGATAGGACAACTGTTTTCAACAACATTAGGTAGTTTAGTCCCTTCTAAATCACCTTCGGTCTCCCTTTATGTAGGCTTGACCTTTGGTAGGATAGTCTTATCTACTTCTTTACTACTCTTAAGAGTAATAATGGACTTTAATTGTTCAACATTCTCAGTGATCTGAATCATGTGTTGACCTTTGGGATTCTCTTGAGGTTAAGCACAAAATTTCCTTTTCTCTTGTTGCATTGCCCCTAGAGTTGTGTTTATCTTTATGATATTTGATCTAATCTCATTCAGAGCCTGAGAAGTTTGATTGTTGATGTTATTATAGGTCTGAATGTGTTGTTGTAATGATTCTTCTGTGCTCTTTTGTGGGGTGGTTGGTAAGAAGGTATGGCGGGCTGACCTTGATGGCCAAACCTTTGAGCTTGTGGCTGCGATGGTGGTGTTGGGTTCTAAACAAACCCATGTTGTGGAATTCCTTGCCAAGGGATCTGTTGAACATTAGAGGGACCAACATAATTTAGTGATGGTTGATGTGTAGCAGGAGTGTATTGTTGAGGTTGGGCAGTGTCGTCAAATATCTAACTAAAATTTGGATGGTATCGCCACCCCAGATTGTAAATATTGGAGTAGGAGAAAACAACTACTTCAAATTGATTAAATGCATTAACTTGCTCTTGTATTTCCTTACACATAAGAAGAGTTGGGCACTCATTCATAGGGTGTGCTCAACGAACTCACATATCGAACAAGGGTCATCAGCCTTGGGCACACAGGTCACCTCGTTGACCATTTGTAACTCTAAACTCTCCACCTTCCTTGAAAGTTTAGCAATTTTGGCTTGGAGTTTATCTTGCTCTCTCAACAAATATTTTCCTCCACCAGAAGATTGAGGGGTTGCTAATGATGTTAATCGATTAGCAGGGTCTATGGTGTTCCAAGATTGGGCATTCTCTGCCAAATAATCAAAATAATCAAGAGCCTCCTCAAGCTCTTTATGTAAAAAATACCATTTTGCATAATGTCAATGAATTGATGATGTGTAGGGGTAATTCCCTCGCAGAAAAAAGTTACAATTTGACACAATTCAAAGCCATAATGCAAAACGGAGTTTAAGAGCACTTTAAATCTTTCTCAACATTCATAAAACTGCTCATTTGGTTTCTCAGCAAAATTTTGAATCTTTTTTTTCAAAGTAGTAGTTTTATGAACAAGGAAGAATTTAGTCAAAAATTATTTTTGTATTTGATCCCAAGTAGGGATTGTTCATGGCTTCAATGAATTTAGCCAAGTTTTTTCTTTATCTTTAAGTGAAAAATGGAAAAGTTTCATTCTAGTCATTTCTTCTCGCACATT
Organism: Ilex paraguariensis; assembly: GCA_963454935.2. Taxonomy (NCBI): domain Eukaryota; kingdom Viridiplantae; phylum Streptophyta; class Magnoliopsida; order Aquifoliales; family Aquifoliaceae; genus Ilex; species Ilex paraguariensis. Next base: position 382,880 of record CAUOFW020000870.1, read on the forward strand.
ATGTTCCAAGAGTATACTAACTACTTCCTCAAATTTCTTAAGATGGAGATAGCAATTTTCACTTTCCATTCTATGGAATTGAGGGAGCAATTGAAGTATCCTGGAGTTAACAATGAATTGGTTTGCCTGCACTGGAAATACAATGCAAGATGGCGAGGAAGAAAGGGTTGGTTGAAGATAATGATAGTAAGACCAAGCGGAACTATAACCAAATAATTACCACCATTACCCCTTGTTGATATAATAATGGATGGATCAATGTCATTGTTGTTATTCTGGGCAGCCATACCTACAACTGGTTGTAAGTCCTATTTAAGTCTAACAAGTTTGTCTATGTGGCCTTCACCCTATATGCAAATCTACTAAACCTAAAAATTTAAATTTCAAGAAAATAATAAATAAAATACAACAGAGATACGCACTTGGGCTTGTGATAAAAGTCACAAAACCAACCTAAATACCTCGGTATCGCCTTAAATTACTATTAGCTTCCCCGTCAACGACACAAACAATGATTGCCCTCCAAAGGTGTTGTATTTTGATGAAAGCTCCCAATCGTAAGAGAAAGGTATCATGTAGTAACTTGAACAAAAGTTCAAGTTCGTCTCCTCAGGGAAAGAATTGGAATCCAAAGTGATGAAAAATAAAATGAAAATGCTCTTTGAAGTTGAGAATTTTGAGAGTTAACCCTAAAACTCTTCAACAAGAAAAGTAAAAGAAAACTCCTACACGTATTTTAAGCCTTCTTTGATTTCCCCAAAGGGTCTTTATTTATTCTAGTTGGAAGGAAAATGTTCAAATCTTTGACTATATCCATTCCAAAATTATCTCCTTCTTTAATTGGTTTAGAATCTCCAAGACATATGGCAAGATCTGATTTTTAATTAAGCTTCCCATCAAAAATACTTTGACCTATAGCACATCCTTTACCTACCGGTAGGACTCTATCTAATGAATTCTTTGAAACTTTTGTAACAATTGCAACTAGTACACCATCTGGTAGTACCTTTTTGATAAAAAGTACAATAAGATTTGCTACTGATAGAACATGTTTTAACTACCAGTACAACTTCTCTGATGAACAAAATGTAAACTTCTGTAGGGTTTGATATCAGTAGAACGTGAACCACCTACCAATAGGACTTTTGCACCAATCTTCTGTTGCTCAAACTACATGTAAAATGACTTACTACTGGTAGAACCTTCATTCTTATATCTTCCTACTGGTATAACTCCTCTTTTCTTCTAATCTACTTATAAGACTCCCGACTTCATCTCTAGTCAAGTAAACTGAATCTCAACTTGTCTCTTGCCATCTGTTTAATGCTTAAACTCAACATTTACATCCAATTTACTTGCAAACACTGAAATCAAGTCTTAATACCCAAACTATACTAAGCAAAGTGAATTAGTACATTAGCAAGCCCAGAGTGAATATGTTAAGTTATAAAATAATTCAATGTTGAAGTCTCGACATAGGCTTTCTCTCTTTGCCTCTAGCAAAGGTGAACAAGCAGTTCCTTGGGTTCACTCGGTTCCTATAGATGTCGAAGACACCTTCCTCAATTGGGAACCTCAAGATTTGGTGGTAATTTGAGGGAGTAGCCTTTATCTATGTAGTCATGTACGTCCCATTATCGTGTTGTAGGTTGCATCTACCTCCACAACAAGGAATTCGGTCATTGTTTTAACATGTCTGGCCCAAACTAGGAGGATTATTCTTCCTTTTGGCAAGACAACTTTTCCACTAAAACTAACTAGTGGAGTACTCGTTGGTTTTAGGTCCTTGCTTGACTCTCAAAAGGTATACCGGAGTGTAGGTGGTCAAGGGGTAGTAATACTCAGGAAGTCCGAGGTGAAACCACAGGGATCAATTAAAATCTAAAGAAGAACATGTAACAATTGGTTTGTAGTTTGAATTGGTTTTGTAAATTAAAAACAAGGAATTTAAAAAGGATTTATTAATTGGAAAAAGGACTTTTTAGTTTTGGGATCCAGACTTATTCATGATCATCAATTAAAACATGTTCATGAATTATTGTTATCTCACTTGATTTCTATCATTAGTGTAGTCAACCGGAAAGTTTAGCTTTGCAAGCAATAGAAAATTACTTTGAAAGTAAGAATTTAAAAACTAGTTGTAAGAAACTTGCAGGGAATTATAAGTACTATTCATACCAAGAAATGAATCATGTTAATGAACAGTCAAATAATTATACAAAGCATAAAACTTTACTAACAATCATCTAAATTAATCTATAACTTTAAAAAAAAATTATAACAATAAAGAATATGGAAAGTAATTTCATAAACATGAATAATCAATTGGCAATCCTATGGTTCATACCCTAAATAAAGAGTACAAGAAACTTACTAGCCCTGAGTCTTGAAAATAGAAAAATAATAAAACAATAATGATCCCCAGATCCCCTCTCAACACATGAGAGCATCCTATTTATACAATAAACCCTTGGTATAGGTCTAGGGACGAATTCCTAAAAATTTGGCAGTCTGATTTACAAAGGCCTCTGACCGACTTAAAAAGGTGCATCCGGACGGTGCTGACCATGTCCAGACAGTGAAAAGTTGCTGGAATTCTCGTCTTCAGAATGGCGTCTGGACAGCACTAGCCACGTCTGAACAGTCATAGTTGTGACTAGACGGTAAACACTGTGTCCGAACAGATGGGGTACGTATCGTCAATCTTGAGTTCGAACAACAATAAAGGTGTCCAGACATCCAAAACTCTTTGGAATTGCATGTTCATCACTCGTACCCAGACAGCGATAGTTGTAATCGGACGGTGCTAGTCCGTCATCGATATTGACTCTATCTTGAGAAGTCAATGTTTTTCAATTTCAATGTTGGGTCCAGATAATGCCAGCTACGTCCGGAGAACACTGTCCATCTAGCTTCCCTTGGATTCTAAACTCCAACCTTCATGGAATCGGGCCTGATCTTCCATGGGTGTCCACTTTGACCTGAATCTCTACCCATGCTCCAAATGACAGCTTTGCCCTTATGTATCCAATTTCCTCCTCCTTAGGAATTGAATCACCAGGTGTTTCCAAATGTGATTCAATTCACCTATTTTACTTGGAAAATATATAGACCACTAAATATAAAGATTAAACTAAAAATCCAATAGGTAATTATATATAATCTCAAATAATATGCAATTAGCCATCTATTAAATACAATAAAACATTACTTTTAATGGCTAATTAGTCCTCACCCTTCAAACCGAGTTTGTGCAATATGATTTGGGAGGAGCTCCTTAATCAAGACCCTATTTATGTCGAAATTGGCTATCCGCAACGTGAGGACCAAGGCGTTATTATGCAAGTGATAGATCATTTTCAGATCGCCATTAGAGAAGCTAATCAATCCTTCCAAAAGATCAGTCCTTTGCTTCTTGCAATCGTTTCCAGACTTCATGCCAACATGATAAACTTCTCTTATTTGCGCAGCATTTTGTATATATGCTCAAGTTGCCTTAAATGAAGCCATGTTCGGGTTTGTAGTTGCATGTATAACATCGATCACTCCTGATAAATCCTACAGCCATTTTTGAGTTATGCTCATCCTTCAACCTGTGTCAGCCTTTGTTTTTTCTGGCTCTATAAATTGCGATGGTTAGAGCATCTTATATTAGGATTCATTTTTCCTCGATATTCTCCTAACTTGTTTGGCCATTTTGAAGAATGGTTTTCCCTTTTATCTAGGACAAGATCTTATAAATGGGTTCTTTGAACATTATATGCACCCCGGCAAACAAGATTGAAATGTTCAGCCTCTTTTTGTCGACTTGCTTCTTGATCGGTTGGTCTTAATTAAAATCTTTGTTGAGTTCATTTCCACCTTTGTGTACTTTTCACTCCAGCTATAAGCTCTTCCATGTCTTGAGCTGGTCTTCTGGTGGACCAATCTTAAATGATGGGACTTGTCACACCTCATCCTGAGAGACCTATTTGGTATCTCAAAGATGGAAGTATAACTCGAAACGTGGTAATACCTGCATCTGTAATGCAAGGAAGCATTTAAAACTAATAAAACCAACCAATGATCACATAAAAGAGATTAACTATACAACTCTATGGCAGAGTGCACAACTACGCAACTTAAACCAAAACAAAATATTAGGGAATTCATCTTTTACATCAACAAGGAAAAGAACACTCTTGTACAATGTACACAACCAGTTTCCTTAACCTTCCATCTCGACTCCCCTAGTGTTGTAGTGGACCTATCTCTAAACTTCAGCTTCCTGAAACAAATATTTTCTTAAGTGTACTACGCATCATAATAAATAGAAATATTAAAAATATGGATCAGATATTATTTCACCAAAATATGTTCACAATCTGATGAGAACAACAAAATCAAAGTGTTTTCAACTCACTTTGAAATCTCATAATCACTACCAAAATATCAACATAATAAATAGTCTACATGTGTTATGAGTCAACAACATTTAAGTAATGTCAAAATATCTACAACATTTAAGCAATGTCAAACTGTCTTGCAACAATTGCGTAGTGTCCAAATTAATAACATGTAAGTCATGTCAAGCTATCAACAACTCTAGTACTGTGAATACTACTCAAATCACAAGCTTTCAATAAGTCACAAGTTTTGCAAAAAACATATTTGATCCATTATTTGCTCAACTCAATATAAATCAAGTCATCAAAACTTCATTTGACATAGTGAAATAACTCATAGTAGTCACATATTTTTATTTTCAATTATTATGAAACAGTACACTTCACCTGTTACAACCAACCAACACACAACTCTGATTTATGCTTGATCCCTACCGATGTAGTAGCGTTTGACCCCAAAAATTTGCATATACACAAATGCAAATAAGTATCAACTAAAAAATAAATTAATTTGTTTCGTGAATGCATATGAATATGTTTCGTGAAGATTTGTATTCACCATAACTTAACTTCAGCACCCAAGTTCAGAGACTAACTAGGTCACCCAAGTGTTTACGAAATCAATGAGTACCCTTTACGGCCTCAAACTAGCACGTAAACCTTTTAGTCCCTTGACCTATATGCACTTAGGTTTAGTTTAAAAGAATTCCGGTATCTCATTTCATACAGTCAAATCATTTGTTTCGGACAACTATGTGTTACTACACTCAAAACCTTAATCCGAATTCGTAATTTTCAATCTAAATTAAAAAATTAATCATAAGTTTTAAAATATGTTAAACATTCATAAATAATGCAGGACACAATTTCAAAATGAATTTGACAAGCTTCGACTAATCCGAAATTGAGAAACCCTAACCTGTGCTGCTTTTGGATCCAAAATAGCCAAAAATAAAACGATGTCATTTTTATATGAAATTTCATACACGTACTCAATTAACCTACCTAAGAATGAATATAAAATTTATTTTTCAAAAATCACCAAAACAAATTTGGTCAAATTGGCCCTAGAAGCCAAAATATTCATTTAATCCTCATTTTGATCCAACTGTTGGATCGGCTTGAAATTTTACCGAGACCTCTACATGGACGTTATGAAAATTTTGGCACCAACCAGAGGTTGATTGGATACCAGACGCGCTCTCACTTGCCGTTGAGGTGTCCAGTGGTCCTCTTCATCCACTTCATCTTCTTTATCAAGAATCCCAAGTGTCAAAATTTTGTTTTAAGACCCCCTATTCTCACCCCTATAACTCACTCCACTTAACACATTTAGACCTATTTTTAGAGCCTATGTATTATCCTTATGGCCCTCTTCAGGTCCTTATAGGTGAGCCCCTTCCAATCAAACTCTAACCCATCCAAAGATTGAACCAAATTTTGAAAAAAATAAGGTTTTTCAACTCGAGGTCAGACCTTCAACTGCCTTTTTTACCCACCAAACAAACTCTAAATCAATTTCTAAGGTCACCAATGGATTCCTAGGGTTGGTTTTATTCTAGCCCAATACCCCTTATGTTTTTAAGACTCCAGATTCAAAGCTTTAATTTTAAAAAACTCAAAACCTCACCATGAACTTCCTCTTCTTTGAACCACCACCACCGACCACGGCCACCTTTCAAAGCACCACTAAACTTCATCTCAAATACCCAGAAATCATTTATAAACCAAGAATCAAACCAAAACTCAATAGAAAATCAAACCTATTAAAACTCAAAAATTCAAAACAGGAATTCATGTTTCTACAATGTATGAAAAACGATTTAAACATCAAAAATGAAATCCTAGAGTCCTAATTATGTAAGAAGTATGCCCCTTGTAGTTCGAATAAGCCATAAGCCTCTCCCAAAGTTTGGTTCTCCAAGCTTTTGCTTTCTCTCTCTAACTTCTCTTCTCTCTTTCTTTCTCTTCTTGACAATTCTAACATATCCAAGCCTAAGCTAAAGCCTTCACTACCTCCTCAAGCATTCTAAATGGATAAAGAGAGGTGGAAAAGCCCCAACCTGGACAGCAAGCTGCTTGGAGGTGGCTACCATGCAATGGCAGTTTCATAAATACCATAAAATTTGAAAATTACATTTAATGTATATTTTTTTATATTTCATACCTCTCCTTTGATCCATCATAAACATCTCATACTCAAGGATCAAAATTCTGCTGCAACACCAAATTAACTTAGTATAGTTTTGATTGTTGCCATTTNTTCTCATACTCCAGTATCAAAATTCTGCTGCAACACCAAATTAACTTAGTATAGTTTTGATTGTTGCCATTTAACCTTGGTATCACTTAATCTATTCTTTTTTTCAACAAACTTTAATACTTTAACTTACCCGTTAATATCATTCTAACAACTTTCCAGATTATATTTTGACCCCCAATATTACTTAAATGAAATGCGATGCATGATAGGGTCTGACAGGACTGCTATCTCAGGATTGCATCTTTCATTGTCGTTCATCGTTTCCCAATAATGGTGAGTGTATTCACACAGTATTTCACCATTTATCTTTTTCATTGAGAACAATGCTCCAACATCCTTTGGTTGCCAATTGCTTATGATAAACCAAGAGGTGAACTACGCAGTGAGTTGTACCTAACTAGCAACAGAAATCCTAGCCAGATTATCGAGCCATTTCATTGCTGATTCGCCTAGTCTGCTAGGAAACATTATATAGACTGCCATCAACTACCTGTAATGATGAATGGTGGCAATTGGGTGGGTTTTCCCATTATATAACTTAAAGTTTGGGACATTTAACTTACTCATGACTTTCTCTATTTCTATCCATTGGCTATAGGGGAACACCATCATTCCCATTATATTCTCATGTTGCCTTTCTTGCTAACTCCCTTGCAAACTTTTGCTCAGGTCTTTTTTGCCTTCTATCAAGTTCTTTTCTAATGAAACGTCCCCAAGTATCCTCCTACTCTTTTACCTAAGAAGATTTTCTCCAGTCGTTCTTGTCTTTATGCCTAGCCCTATTTCTCTTGGGGGTCGGGCTTTGGTGTGTACGATCTTTTTCGCCCTTGATTTCAGTGTCTTAGTGATCAGTCTTTTCTGGGACATCTCAGTCCCATGATCTTCTTAAAGTCTCCTTGAGTGCCTCATCCTCTTGTCCCAGCTTCCTTTCTTTATTTTGAGATCCGTTTAGCATGGCATCATACGCATCTAGTAGGTCTTGAAGAGATTGGACTAACTTCTTGAAGGCTAGGATTTCCCCCTCAACACAAGGGGAGGTTTCTTGGTTTAGGTCATCTTTCTGAGCTTTGTCTTTAAAGTAATATATTGCTGATGAAAAATTGTCATAATCATCTTGATTTTCATCTTGGCTTCCGAAGGCGTCTTCCCTAAAGTCATTATTTGAGGGGAAGGAAATATTCTAGTTTTGATCAAGGTCATGCTCAACATCATCCTGATTGATGAGTGGTGGCCTAATTATGCTTCATAGTCTTGACATGATACTTTTTGTTCGAGTGTTCCCATAGACGGTGCCAATTGTAAGAGGTAAAACACCTTAAAAATGATAGGAATTCAATGAGGAACAAACAAATAGAGGTTTCCCCACTCCTCCTACAAAACATGCAAACTGTCAAAGAATAGGATGGGTCTGTCGGAGGCACTCCAATGCTTAATTCAGGAAGGGTTTTAAAAATGTGTGCAAATCTAGTTACAAGAAAAAAAAAGTGCATACCTTTGATTTTAAGCCTAACCTAGTATTTCTAGCTTTATTTAGTACCCTTTCTGCTAGAGTTCCCGCTATTGGCTATGTGTGGTGGTGCACCCAACATTTAGTCAGACTGGTAGTGATTTAAACTAGAATCTCTCTTAGTATCCCTTATCCCTTATTCATCTCAATTTTGCATCCCACTTAGACAACAAATACTTTAAAGCAAAGTGATTAGCGTAGACTAGAATCGGTGAACCAACGGTGTATGACCTAAATTTGTCCAATGCAAATACTACAACTAGCAACTCTTTTTTCAATGGTAGTGTAATTCATATGTACTTCATTTAGAGTTTTTCTAGCATAGTAAATCACATATGGCCTTTTGTCTTCCCTTTGACCTAGCACTGCGTCGACCGCGTAATCACTTGCATCGCACATGAGTTCAAATAATAGTTCTCACTTGGGTGGTCGCATGATTAGAGGTGAAGTGAGCATGCTTTTGAGTTTTTTGAAAGATGCCTCATAATCATCTGACCTCACAAAGGGAACATCTATTTCTAGAAAATTGGTCAAGGGTCTTGTCAATGCACTAAAATCCTTAATAAATCGACGGTAAAAACCAACATGGCCAAGAAATGACTTGATATCTTTGATGACCTTTGGAGTGGATAGGTTGGAAATTTCTTCCACCTTGGATTTGTCTACTTCAATTTTCTTTGCGGACACAATGTGTCCAAGCACAATCCCTTGTGTTACCATGAAGTGACACTTCTCCTAATTTAACACCAAATTCTTCTCTTCACATCTCTCTAAGACTCTCTCCAAATTTCCCAAACAACCTTCCAATGAGTCCCCAAACACTAAAAATTCATCCATGAACACCTCCACAATCTTTTCCACCTTGTCACCGAAAATCCCCATCATACATCTTTGAAAAGTTTCCAGGGCATTGCACAAGCCAAATGACATTCTGCGATAGGCATAAGTGCCGAATGGACACGTGAATGTGATTTTCTCTTGATCCTCCAAAGCAATCTCTATTTTATTGTAGCTAGAATAGTCATCCAAGAAGCAATAAAAAAGATGCCCAGCTACTCTCTCCAACACTTGATCGAGGAATGGCAATGTGAAGTGATCCTTTCTTGTGTATGAAATGAGTTTTTGATAATCGATGCAAACTATCCAACCGGTGACCACCCTTATTGGAATCAACTCATTCTCCCCATTTGCAACTACAGTGACTCCCGACTTCTTTGGTACTACTTGCGTGGGACTAACCCATCTATTGTCGACAATTACAAAAATAATGCCCACATCAAGTAGCTTAAGCACTTCATCTCTTACCACATCCTTTATAATATAATTTAGTCTTCATTGTGGTTGTCAGGATGGCTTAGAGTCTTCTTCTAAATAGATTATGTGGGAGCAAATAAGAGGGTTAATTCCTTTGATGTCAGTTATGGTCCAACCGATGGCTCCTTTGTGCCTCCTCAAAACTTGCAACAACTCATCTTGTTGTCTTGGCTCCAAAGAAGAGCTTATCACCAATGGGAATGTCTTATGCTCCTATGGAAATGCATACTTAAGTGTAGATGGCAATGGCTTCAACTCCAAGATCAGTGTTTGCACAGTTGATGGAAAAATCTTCTTCTCTTGTGGTGGAAGTTTTTCAAATGTTGGGGTCCAATTTTCCACCCCTTGTATACTCTCCAGCTCCTCCTCTTCAATAAACTTTTCCTCCTCCAACTTGGAATTGCAAAGTAGCTCCATGTGATCCTCCACCAAAGTGTCAGTCCAATTGGCCTCGTGCACTTCTTCATCATCTCCCAATTGCTCACAAAGATTAAACACATTGACATCCATCGTCATGTTTTCAAAGGCAAGCTTTATCAGACAATTCCTGTAATTTATCATAGCATTAGAAGTAGCAAGGAAAGACCTATATATTACAGGAATTTGTGAACTAAGATTAGTAATAGGGTGACTGGCAAGTACAATAAAATCAATGAGAAAATAGAAATTGTCCACTTGGACTAAAACATCCTCAACTACACCCCTTAGTGTTCTCATGCTTCAGTCCTCCAATTGAAGAGTGATTAGGGTCGGCTTCAACTCCTCAAGTTGCAATTGTTGATACACCCAAAAGGGTTGGAGGTTGACACTTACTCCTAAGTCTAGTAACACTTGCTCCACACGGTAATTCACGATGGTTATGGCAATGGTTGGGCAGCCAGGATCTTTGAACTTGGGGAGTGTGTTGGTCCTCAAAATGGAACTCATTTGTTTGGTGAGAAATGTCTTCTTGTGCACATTCAATTTTCTCTTCACAGTACACAAGTCTTTCAATATCTTTGCATATGAAGGTATTTGCTTGATGACATCAAAGAGAGGAATGTTTATATTCACCTGCTTAAACATTTCAGTGATATCCGAATAGTTAGCGACTTTAGCCGGTGACTTCAAACGTTGAGAANATTCAATTTTCTCTTCACGGTACACAAGTCTTTCAATATCTTTGCATATGAAGGTATTTGCTTGATGGCATCAAAGAGAGGAATGTTTATATTCACCTGCTTAAACATTTCAGTGATATCCGAATAGTTAGCGACTTTAGCCGGTGACTTCAAACGTTGAGAAAAAATGGGCCGAGATAGGACAATCATGCACATTCAATTCAACAATCTTTTACTTTTCAAGTGTTTCACCCCCCCTCCCTCAAAGCTACCCTTACTCTCTTTTTCATTTTTTAATTTGGCCTTGGGTGAGATTATAGGCAAAATAGTTTTATCTATTTGTTTGTCACTCCTAAGGGTGGTGATCTCCTTGAGTTGCTCACAACTCTCTTTGGTAGCCTCAGACGACTCAATCACTTGTTGACTGCTTGGGTTTTCTTGGGGTTGAGCAAATTTCCCTTTCTCTTGTTGGGACAACCCTATAGCATTGGTCAACTTAGTGATTTGAGTCCGAATGTCATTAAAAGTAGCAGTTGTTTGATTGTTGATTATGGTTTGGCTTTGAATGAATTGATGCACGACATCCTCCAAATTTCTCCTCTGATGAGGTTGGTAGGTGGGTGGATTAGGTGGATTAGGTGGGTATTAGGAGTTAGATGAGGGACCATGAACATAATATGATTGGTTTTGCTTGGCTGGAATGGGAGGTGACAATGAGCGAGATCCATAAGGAATAGGGTTGTAATTCTTCCAACTAAAGTTTGGGTAGTTGCTCCATCCCGAATTGTACGTGTTGAAGTGTGAAGAAAATGATTGCCTACTTTGATTGAAAGCATTCACTTGCTCATGATATACCTCTTTGAGTGTCGGAATGTTTGGGCACTCCAAAATAGAATGTTCAACACTCTCACATATAGAGCAAAATTCCTCGACCGTTGTGATGTTAGACACCTCATGTCTCCTATTTACCTTTAGAATCTCCACCTTACTGGACAATTTTGTTATTCCAGCAAGCAAGTTTTCTTGGTCATGCAAGTTATACATCCCTCCTCCACTTGGTTGACTACCCAGAGAGGACCTTGGCACATCGATGGGATCCGTGATATCCCAAGATTGGGCATTTTTAATCAATGTGTTAAAGTACTCAAGGACCTCATCAGAATCCTTACTTAAAAACTCTCCGTTGCACATCATGTCGATGAATTGGCGATGGCTTGGTGTAATTTCTTCATAGAAGAAACTCACCAATTGTCATGGTTCGAATACATGATGTGGAATGGAGTGTAACAAGTCCTTGTATCTATTCCAACATTGATAGAACTGCTCATTTGGTTTTTTTGAAAAGTTTTGAATTTATTTCTTAAGAGCAGTGGTCTTGGGCACCGAAAAAAATTTGTTTAAAAATTCGAAAAGCATTTGTGCCTAAAAACTCATCGATCGGGATTTCAATGAGTTCAACCAAGTTTTAGCTTTGTATTTGAGGGAGAAAGGAAATAATTTCATGTGAGCCATGTCATCCATGGCATGATTTGTGATGAATGTTCCAACAATTTTCTCAAATTCTTTAATGTGTAGATAAGGATTTTATCGTTCCATTCCATGGAATTGAGGAAGTAATTGGAACATGCCCAGTTTATTAAGGAAGTTATGCTCTTGCACACGAAAAAGTATGCATGAGAGGATGGTACTTCGAGTTGGTTGGAGATAATCCCTCATTGACCTCATTGGAGGGGCCATAGGGATATTATTTCCTTCATTTCTTGGACGGGGAATTGCACTCGAGGCTTTTGCATTCCCCTGCCCCTCGGAATATTGGCACCATCATCCCCGAAATTGTCTCCTGCATCCTCAGGTGGGTCTTGTTCTATATTCATATTTGGTCCTAGGGCACGTCTCACTAGTCTATTTTGATCGTCATGTCCCCACATGCAAAAACACTACTCACACTTGAAAGAAAGANCATATTTGGTCCTAGGGCACGTCTCACTAGTCTATTTTGATCGTCATGTCCCCACGTGCAAAAACACTGCTCACACTTGAAAGAAAGAATATACACAAATATGTACAAAGGAGCAACATAGCTCAGCACGTGATGAGAATCACGGGACTTACCTTTGTTGTCCCCAAATCACCTTCGAATTTGACACTTAGCCTTCCCCAACAACGATGCGAAAAATGCTTGATGGTTTTCTCTGACCTCCAAACACGAACCCAGACTATGTGTTTATGGATTATACAAGTTGGTGAGTGTCACTCTCTCTCAAGTTCGTGCAAGAAATGGAAAAAATCGTGTGTGTGAACAAAAACGTGTGTGTGTGTGTAAGTGTGTGTACAAAGGTGCTCCCTAAGCATAGAGAGACTTGAAATATTGTGTTTTACTTGGAATGGGTAATCCAAGGTTGTCTCCTAAAGGAAGTAAAAGTCAAATGTTTTGGACAGGTGATTTGTAAAGAAATGCAAATTGAAAAATCTTGTGAATTGTGTTTTTGGTGAGTTGTGTTTTGGTGAAAATGCAAGAAAGCAAAGTTGACTAATCCATAGAGGTCATTCCAATGGGAATGTCAAATCGACTCTTCCAACCAATGGTGTCTTAGTTTTTGATTGATTCGTAGGAAGTGAGGGACTAATGTGGATGTGTTGGACACAAGTATACCCTGTGACAAGTTTACAGTATATCAAAAGTCCACAATCACGTTCGTACTCAACCTAGTCAAACCAAACACTTTACACTATGAGAAAGAGTGAAAGAGAGTCGATTTCACATACCCAAGAGAAAATTCTAGCTACTCATAATAAAAAAAAGAACCAACATAAGGTAAAGAGACATGGTAATTAAATGAAGCATGAACTTGTATTGATGCAATAAACTACAAGACTAAAGTCATTCATAACCAAATTACAAAGCTTGAAGAGGAAAATACCCAAATGTAGAAATGAAAATGCTAAAATACTTCACTAAGCTTGATTACAACTTGAATAAAAGAGTTTAAAGTAAAATGGGGGAAGATTACAAATAATATAAAGCTTACTATAATGAAAATGGTGAAGGAAGTGTGAAAACCCAACTTTCTTTCTCTAGAACTTCATCTTCTACCTTGGAGCTTCTCTCTCTAAAAGCATGTAAAAACTTAATAATGGTGTACGACATGATAAATTTCGTCCATCCCCCTTCCCTTAGCCTGTCTGAACTAAGTTGCAATGAGTGGCGAGAGGTTGGACACTTGAATAAGCAAAAAAAAAAAGCCAAGCATGCTCCTCCCATGCTTTTCCAACAACCCATCTTCTCTCTCTTGCCTCTCCTATCTCTCTCACTTGAAATCTGGCTTTTAGTGTTAAGAGGGCATCATGAAGTATCAAATATGTCAGGGTATCGCTTGGGTGACAAGAGGTGGGTCCCTAGAGTAGGTGGAGTCGTGTGTGAACAGGCATCTGGCAAAACCTACTAGTAGAACGTAAGAAAACCTACCGGTTGGTTTTTTCCAGAAAGATTTCTACCGATAGGTTTTTGGCATGGCTAAGGTAGAAGAATTTCAATAACATTTTCTACCGGTAGGTTTTGGATCTTCTACCGGTAGGTTTTGACTAACTTCTACCAATAGATTTTTGTTGACTTCCACCGGTAGGTTTTGTCCTAATTTGAGATTTCCTTGGTTCTTTGAGGTCCCAAGTCATTCGTTAAGCATTCCCTTCTTCCCCATTGCCTTTTAGCACTTGATGGGAGGCTTGATACACAACCTTACCCGTTCTTTACCTACGATCACACGAATCTCCATTAATTGTGAGTTTGAAAGCATTTCCTCCAATTTTCACCAAAAAACAAGTAAAATTGATGCAAATGAGATACATTATATGCAATATTCTATACTCGTCACATAAGAAATGACTTATTGATCCAGCTCCTAATTATTGCCTCAATCTTTTCTATTAAGGGTGCACAATCCCTTAGTTTGAGTTTGGATGATATGAGTGGAACTCCAAGATAGTTCCCCCTCGACAAACCTCAAGCTTAGTTGATCTGCTCTTTCATTTAATTTTGTACCCCAACCAAAAAATACGACTTTTTTTTTCAGAGTTGGCCTTCATTTGTGATAGATCAAGGAATTTATCCAGAGCTGTTTGAAGAACAGAAACTGAATAAATATTTCCATGAAAAATAATATTAAATCATCTACAAAACTGAGATGCACAAGTTCCTACTGCTTACACACCCAATGGAACTTAAATCTAGTTACTGCAGTTACTTCATTCTTTACAATTTGTGTTAAAACCTCTATAGTTATACCAAAGATATATGGGAACATAGGATCCCCCTGCCTTAACCCTTTACTACTTGTGAAGAACCCTATGAGCTCTCCATTTAAAGCTATAGACAACTTCAGAGTTGTTAAGCATGAGGAAACCCAGTTGATCATCACTTCAGGGAAGTTGAATTGCTTCAAAACAAGCAGCAGAAACTCACATAGATTACACAGTATACGGAAGTACTCCAGGTGTAACTATCGTGTAAATCCTGATCCCCTATTCTTACGATAGTCTCTCATAATCTCTTGCACAAGCATTACATTCTCTCCGTNCAAAACAAGCAGCAGAAACTCACAATCTAATGTGTCATATGCCTTCATGAGGTCCACATTGATAGCACATTTAGGACTATCCCTATTCTTATGATAGTCTCTCATAATCTCTTGCACAAGCATTACATTGTCTCCATTCCTTCTACCTATAATAAAAGCAGCTTGGTTGTTACTTATTATGTCAGGTAAGATAACTTTAATTCGGTTAGCTATGACAGATATGATCATGTACAAGGTATTGCAGCAAGATATGGGTCTATAGTCTCCCATTCCAGCACGATTCGGGGTTTTAGGGACCAGGGCAATAATAATGTTGTTCCTGGGTTAAAGAATTCCTTTACAGGACTTGTGACATCTTGACTAATGATAGGCCAAGCTTTCCAATAGAAGCATCCAGTATAACCATCAGGCCTTCGGGCCTTGTTTGGGTGGATATAAAAGATACCCATCAATTAGCGTAAAACTTTTTCAAATGTTTGATGAACATGAATCCAAAATAATATCCGTAAATATTAGCATATTCTTCTTGAGTAATGTAGTGAACTTGGACCCCAAGTATCTTAAAAAATAAGCACAGGGACAGGGTTGCCCTGACATGTCTCTGTCCACTAATTATAGCCTCTTGTAGTATTACCGGAAAAAGGTCTTTCATAATGGCATGAATGAAGGTTCTGGTGCTGAATTATTTGAAGTGAAATATAGAGGGCGCAAAGTGCACGAGACACCTCCGTGAAATATCATAGCTACAAATGGAGGTTATTCTGAATTTTGATCATGGGATAATGTCATATTTCACCGTAAAACAATCCCAACATATAGTTCTTATTACTGAACCTACTTCAGATTTTGCAGAAATGTTTGGCATTTTCACATGGGCCGCGATCAAATTAAAATCTATAGAATTTTTTATGTTTCTAAGCTCAAATTGCTTAGCTTCTTTGAAAAAAGAAAACTAATCAACAAGAGTAAACTTCTTGTTGATGAGCTAAACGTATAAAACAGATTAAAAACTTTCATTTGTTCAGTAATCAATAACTCCTCCCACACATGAAAGACATTTGAATTTTAATCACATAGAACTCTTACATAAACACATGTTTCTTTGTGCGTGTGTGTGTGAGAGAGAGAGAGAGATGGAGATGGACTAGCAGTTGTGCACGCCTAAGAGTGGACAAGCAAAAGCAGACCAAGGTAAAATATCATATGCATTATACAAAAAAAAACAAATATCATCCCTCTCTCTCTCTCTCTCTCTCTCTCTCTCTCTCTCTCTCTCTCTCTCTCCCTCTATCTCTCTCACTTGTCTGCAGCAACCGAGCAACACCCACTATCCTAAGGAACCTAAATCTAGTCCAACTGCAAGCCCTATCCTGAATAGATCATGCTACAAAACCTCTTTATTAATATTTGTCACATGGCAAAGCTCTTTTGTGGTATATGGCAATTGTTGGAGCTACCAAATACCAATAGCCACACTGATTGGTCCATTTTCACCCATATCAAATTGGCAGGACACCATCATGATTCTAATACTCAGGTTGTAAAAAGTTTCCATTTATGGACCTCGACAGCTTCCCTTCGTTTAATCATATGAGTTGTTAGATCATAGTTACAAGTTGGGGATAAGGGTACCATGTCGTGGAAGTGGCCCGATCTCGTGCTATTTTATACGTATAATGTGATAAACAATTAAATAGAAAATAAAATTAAAGCAATGAACATGTGAATTTGCATGCATGGATAGAAATACTACCTACACATCTAATCGTGACCAATCACCTAAATATGATCCCTGATGCAAAAACCCTTGCCACAGAGGTAGACCATGGGTTCATGCTAGGCCTGACCAATTAATTGTTTCATCCTAGATACATGTATCTGATGTGAGGATCATAATGTTGATTGTTGCCATATAAACAGAAAGATTTGATTCTTGGTATAAGTATTACCTGTTCTAGTTGTACCTAAACGGCAGATTTATTAATTTTAAGGCCATTTGACAAAATAAAAACTATAATTAATTAAGAACTTGCAGACAATTTGGAGAAACTATCATGACAACTAAAAAGGCAATACAGTGCACCAGGCTCTTGCCATTGGGGAGTCTACCAAGAGTTGGGTATAAGCCATCTTTACCCGTTTGCGGAGAGGGCTATACTGCTAGTTTTTTTCTTTGAACTTATATTAAGAATCACTTTTGAAACTCCAACAAGCTGTTGGGAATCAAGCCATGGGGTGTGTCTGTCACTATTTAAATTATGAACACGTTATGTAATTAGGATTTAATATTATATTATCAGAGATTGATAAAATACAGGTACTAACCATATAAAGCAAAGCAAGCCTTGGTAGTTGGTAATGGGCAGGAGAGATCAATCTATATTACTAATGTAATATAATGTCAACTAAAAGTGGCATTTGTCTAGTATCCTAAACTTTTTCTTCCTNAAGCCTTGGTAGTTGGTAATGGGCAGGAGAGATCAATCTATATTACTAATGTAATACAATGTCAACTAAAAGTGGCATTTGTCTAGTATCCTAAACTTTTTCTTCCTTTTTTTTTCCATCTGATACGTCCATTCCTTNATGGGCAGGAGAGATCAATCTATATTACTAATGTAATATAATGTCAACTAAAAGTGGCATTTGTCTAGTATCCTAAACTTTTTCTTCCTTTTTTTTTCCATCTGATACATCCATTCAAGTAGGGGTGTGACTCACATGAATTAGACAGATTAAGAAGTCAACTCGAGATTAATATAAGTTACAATACCATCAAGTTCAATTCGAATTATTTTACCAGAATGTTGTCGATTCATAATTTTTTGAATTTTGGTTGAACTTGAATTATAAATTGAGCAAAAAATCAGGTTTGGTTTAGATTTTATTTTTTATTTTTTTTTTTGGAGACACATAACTCAGTGAAAATCAAATTTAATACAAGTAGAAGAAAAGTCTCTATTTTACTTGGGAATGGATTGAATCCTGAAAAGTTAAAACTCTCACATGTGTAGTGCTTAAATTAAAATTGGTTAAGATATTTTTTCTAAACCTAAAACCAACACTTAAAATTAAAAATCTCTTTCTAAGAATTGGATATTTCTGAGTTGAGCTCGGTTTATCCCACTTAAGTTGCAATGTTATGCCCAACAAAAAAGAACTTACACACCTTGATTTTGTTATTTTCTTAATAACGGATAACTATCTCAACACGTATCGTTTACACTCGAAACTTTAACGCAAAGTTAAAATATTTAAAATCACTTGCAAACCAAGTGCATTGAATTAAATAACACCTCTCTTGCAAGATTCAAATTTAAAACCTTGCGATAGTAATCCTCAAACCTTGCTATTAAAACTATCCTGATCGGTTGAAACTGTTTTTCTATCAGCTTTGAAATGCTTGTAGCATATAACAGTACTGTTGCCCACATCCTAAGAACATTTGGCATCCTTGAACATTAAGATCAAGACATATAGTCCAAGAAAAAGTTTACACAGTCCCAACTCCTTAAACTGTTACATCTCTTTGGAGGTCCTGAGCATTTGGCTATTTAAATTAGGCAACCTTCCATGGCCAAGGCTTTAAAGCTCAAAACTACCATTTTAAACAATTCATTCTGTGAGTGGTTGGCCGTTCGACTGCCTATCCTTCTGGTCTTTGTGGACCATGGTCTGTTTTCTTCACGGATTTTCTTGCACCCAAACTTTCCCTTATCCATTCCTGAGATGGCCCTGTGTGGTTATATAGTAGTCCAAGGACAAATTTATGTATCGCCAATTGATCTTAAATTGAATAGTCTAAGAATATTGCCATTTGGAAACTTTCGTGGTATCGGTCAAAGCTATACCTTAGATGGTTGTGGTCAAAGTTTCTCACCCATAGATTTTTAATCTGTCTGTTTCAATTCAATTTATTTTTTATTTAGCTTCTCTCAGCTTTAGTTCTATTTGTTAGTCCCTGAATATATTTGAGGCGCGCGAGAGAGAGTGTGCAAAGAGTTAGCATCTCACATTAAAAGATTAGGTACTTCCAAAATTGATTTACCTATTTGATGGGTCATTCTATTCAGAACTAATTGATTTTTCATTGGATGCATTAGCGCTGTCCATCAATCATTCCCTCTCTTAATCACACACAAAAATTCACCAAAATAATGCACCAATGGGACAATTGTAGGTGTAGCCCTCTCTCTACACATACAAGTTTCCTACGGGACGGTGTACCTTTCTAGATTTAGAAAGAGCTAGCAGCCCCTTAGAAGATGAGAACTAAGTTGAGAAGTGCACATTTGTGCTTTCCAAGCAAATCCGACTGAATCTGTGATTATTGTGGTCATTTTTTTTGCTTTATTCTCTGTAGTTCTCCATTGTGGCTGTTCGTTTTCTCCTCATTGACAATACTCTAAGACTTAATATCTACCTTTGCATATAGAGAAGTCTATGGTGTTATTTTCAATATCTTATTGAAATTTATTACTTTTTAAAATTTAAATTATAATTTTTTAAGGTATAAATTATAACTACAAAAGCGTAATTAATCTTGAAATATTTTAATCAATTATAGAAGCTATTGAAATGGCCTTTATTTCTCCCGCTTATTCTTCACTAACGAAAGTCTTCTGTTTGCTAGAGCTACCAAACAAAATGGTCAAGTGATTAAGGAGTGCCTCCAGATTTACGAGAGAGTCTCAAGTCAAGTTATTAGTTTCTCAAAGTCGGATTTGGTTCTCTGCAAAAACACGAATCTAGAAGTGATCGAAGAATTGTCTAATGTACTGCAAATTTTTGTTGTGGATTGTCACGATAAATACTTGGGGATTCCCTCTATTGTAGGCAGAACAAAGAGGATGGTCACATTTAGCTCTATTAGTGAAAGAGTGTGGCAAAATATTCATGGGTGGCTGGAGAAGATGCTCTCAAAGGCAAGGAAAGAAATACTAATCAAATCTGTGGCCCAAGCAATCCCATCCTACCCTATGTCATATTTCAAACTCCCCCCAACTTTATGCTCGGAACTCAATAGCCTCATGGCCAAATTTTGGTGGGGAAAATCCGACATGTCAACCAAAATACACTGGCTTAGTTGGCAGAAGTTATGTCAACCCAAATCAAATGGAGGTATGGGTTTCAGAAATATTGAAGTATTTAATCAAACTCTTCTCGCTAAGCAGTTTTGTAGATTACCACAAAACCGTGGTTGGTCAAGTCTTCAAGGCTAAGTATTATCCAAACTCTTTTATAATGGAAGCTCATTTGGGTGGCAATCCATCATATACTTGGAGGAGCATCTTTGCAACAAGAGGTCATGCTGGTAGACGATGGAGAATTGGAAATGAGGTAAATGTCTGTATAAAAGGAGACAATTTTTTTTTTTTTGAAAGGCAACCATTCAAAATATCATTTCGTCAGAAAGTGTTGGATACAATCATTGGACAAAAAAGCCTATAGCTCGGGAGAAGGACAACCCATCCAACTCAAAGGAATTGAGTTCGATAGTTTCCTTGTAACAACCCAATGAGTTGCTCTATTTAGAGCCCTAGGCTTGTGTAAGAACCTTAAATTAAGGACAATAGCAAAGTGCCTAATATCACATACAAAGGCAGAGATTTCCCGCGGTGGAACGTCTTCAAAAGAGCTCAAATTAATCAACTCCAAATTGTCGCTAACCACAGTCGCTTCAAGTAAACCAGTTGTTGAAGCCAATAGGCAAGCTTCTCTGACTGCAACAGCTTCAGAGAAAAGGCTAAAACAGCAGGAATCTTTTTAGCAAAACCGTCCATTATCCTCACGTTTGGCCCTTGGAGGATCAACCCAATAGCAGCAGCACCCTTCTTAAAAGCACCATCACATCGCAAACATAGATCATGAATACTGCCAGGGGGATGATCAAGCCGAGGAGATGAAACCACCAAAGGATCCACATGCCTAGCTATCTCAGTAGACCTTACATCACTCCATTGTTTTTGAGCCCACGGTAGAGTACATATTGCATTTGGTTCATGATGATTGAACACAAAATTATTTCTAGAAATCCAAATAGCCCATGCAAACGTAGCCACTTTCCCCATGACCTCGAGCGAACAGGGAATGCTCCTAATGTCAGCCAAGAGAGACAAATCCCATTGACAAACAGACACATGAGCCTCCAAATCCAGTTTCAAACCCAAATCAGACCCCAACCATACTTTCATTGCCCATTCACATTCAAAAAGGAGATGTTTCACCGTTTCAAATCTCACTCCACATAGTTGGCACCAAGGGGAAGCAGCACATTTTCGCTTAAACAAATTCTCGCGTGTGGCCAAAGCATTATTACATGTTTTCCACCAAAAATGCTTGACCTTTGGGATAGCCAGCATATGCCTGATAACAAACCACGGCTTTGGATGAGGACTAAAAGAGGTATTAGAATAAAAAGAGGAAGAAGGGTCAAGAGAAATGGCAAGGGAGTAACCTGATCAAACTGAATAAACTCCTCTAGGATGCAGTCTCCAAATCCATCTGTCAGAAGCTGGAGTATAAGGAAGTGGAATAGCTAAAATGGCCTCGCTCTCTTTCTCATTAAAAATTCCTCGAACAAGCCCATCATTCCACGCCTTAGACTGGTGAGAGAATAACTGACTGACCCAGATAAAATTACTGTTGTGGGGTCTAGGGGACCGAACAACTCCATCTCCAAGCATAGGAATCCATTTGTCTTCCCAGATATTCACTGTGTTACCATCCAAAACTTGCCCAAAAAGCCATTTATCAATAAGAACCCTTCCTTTAAGTAAGCTGCACCAAACCCAAGAAGGCCTCGCTCCTTTCTTGGCCTTCATGAAGTGGCCTTCAGGGAAATAAATAGACTTTAAGAACCTAGCCCAAAATGAGTCAAGTCTCTAAATCAGCCTCCAGCATTGTTTGGCAAGTAAAGCCCGATTGAATAGGGAAAAATCTTTAAACCCCATCCCCCCTCTTGATTTTGCTTCCACCATCTTGCCCCAACTCTTCCAGCATATGCCACTCTTATCACCACCACCTTCCCACCAAAATTTCCTCACATATTTATTAATCTTTTCACAAAAATTCTTAGGGAAAGACAAAACAGACATAGCATACAATGGAATAGTTTGAATAACAGCCTTAACCAAAACTTCTTTGCCTGCTTGTGTAAGAAAAAGGCTTTTCCATCGTTGTAATTTCTTTAAAATCCTCTCGAGGAGAAAACCAAATAAGTCACTCTTGCTTTTCCATGCAAAATAGGCAGCCCCAAGTATTTGATCCCTCCATCCAAGAGACGCAACCCCATCAACTGACAAAAATAAAGCTTCTGATCATCCGTCATGTTTGCTGAAAAAATAATACCAGATTTCTGACGATTTAAGCTCTGTCCACAAGCCAAACAAAACTTATTAAGGACGTTCATGGCATATGGGATATCTTGTGCCTTGGCTTTGAAGAAGAAAAAGGAATCATCCGCAAAAAACAAATGTGAGATAGTTGGGCTTACTCTCCGAACTTTCACTCCCGAAATTCTTCGTTCCTCCACTCTTTTCTGTACCATCAATGACAAGACATCAACAACCAAACTAAACAAATACGGGAAAATAGGATCACCTTGCCTAATGTCTCTCTGTAGGAAGACTTCACATCTTTTTTCACCATTAATAATCATATGGAAACTAACTGTTCTAACACACTGAATAATAACTCATCGCTCATCAAAACCCATTTTCAACATCACTGCCTCCAAAAAATCCCATTTAATTCTATCATAAGCTTTGCTGATATCCATTTTAACTGCCACATCAGGAACTTTACCTTTCTTCTTCAATCATATAATGGAGTACCTCATTAGCAATAATGATGTTGTCTTGAATCTACCAATGCGGTACAAAAGCAGCTTGTCGGGGAGAGATAATGGTGGACGTAAAGCCTTCATTCTGTTGGCAAGGACCTTCGAAATACCTCATATTGGAAGTTACAAAACGCAATAGGTCTAAACTAGGATATTGTNCATTAGCAATAATGATGTTGTCTTGAATCTACCAATGCGGTACAAAAGCAGCTTGTTGGGGAGAGATAATGGTGGACGTAAAGCCTTCATTCTGTTGGCAAGGACCTTCAAAATACCTCATATTGGAAGTTACAAAACGCAATAGGTCTAAACTAGGATATTCTTTCTTGCGAGGCTTCCTTTGGAATGAGGGCAATATTTGTTCTGTTCAACTCCCTGAGCATAAATCCCCTATCCAAAAAATTTTGAACAACACTACCCACCTCATTCCCAACAATATGCTAGTATTTGTGGAAAAAAATGTTAGGAAAACCATCAGGCCCAAGGGCCTTAAGGACCTCAACTGCATGACAGCGGTCTTGACCTCTTCATCTAGGATCGGCTTAAGCAACTGATGATTCATATCATCTATAATCTTTCTCTCCACAAACCCCAAAACCTCTTCAAAATCTCTTTGCCCCGTTGTAGAAAATAACTCTTGATGTGACCATTCAGCACCTCTTCGTTTTCAATCCACTCATTTTCATCCGTCTTTAGTCTCAAAATCAGGGTACACTGTCTTCGCTGACTCGTAGTGAGATGGAAAAACCTTGTATTTTGATCACCTGACTGCAACCAATGAAGTCTTGATCTTTGTTGCCAAAAGAGCTCCTCCCTTCTCCTAATTCCATCCATATCAGAAATGATCTCCATCTTCTTTTTCAGATTCGCCTCGGATGCCTCTGACATTTGCACTTTAACCAATTGATCCTTGAGCTCCGCCAAGATTCTCCTTTCATCACCAAAACGCAGCCTACTCCACGCCTTAAGCTCCTTCCCACACTTATCCAACTTCTTAGACATACCAAACATCGATGTTTCAGTCGATTCTTCATCCAAGTTCTCTTTAATAATATCCTCACACATTTCATCTTCCATCCAGCAAACTTCAAATTTGAAAAAAAAATTCTTCTTCTTTGACAATGGCTCCAAAATGATGATGGTGGGGCAATGGTCCGATCCGACCCTGACTTCATGAATAACCTGCATAAAGGGATGACACATACTCTATACACGATTGACTAATACTCTGTCCAATCTTTCTTGCACATTTGCTATCCCCGGCCTATTATTTGACCATGTAAATTTTGGCCCTTTAAAATCCATATCAAGCAGATTACACACAGAGATAAGACATTATAATTCTTCCATCCTAGTGACCTTACTAGTTCCCCCCCCCCCCCCCCCCT
>CAUOFW020000870.1:407347-536314 GCA_963454935.2 Ilex paraguariensis
TTCCCCCCCCCCCCCCTTCCTTCTTCATCAGAGACCCAATCACATTAAAATCCCCAGCAACCAGCCAAGCCCCCTCAATGGTAGAAGCAAGGTTTTTCAGACATTGCCACACTTTCTGCCTTCCGTGAAAGTCATTATCAGCATATAAAAAAGAGTATTGCCATTCCTGTGTTTGATTGTACCATCCACCCACAACATGAATTAGATTCTCAGTCTTCATCATTATACTCAATCGTATATCATCCATCCACCATAATGCCAAGCCACCAGCTATCCCTCTATGTTCAGCATAAGCACCATTCGGAAAGTTAAGACTCCGCCTTAGTCTCTCCAATTTTTGTGATCCATTCTTAGTCTCCTTGAGGAAAACTATTGTGGGATGATGGGTGATGATTAAACCCCTCAAATTATGAACTGTCTGGGGTCGTCGCACTCCTTCACAGTTCCAAATAGAATTAACATGGGGCCTGTAGCTGTTTGAGGCCAGCTACCACCGCCTTTTCTGNCTGGGGTCGTCGCACTCCTTGACAGTTCCAAAATAGAATTAACATGGGGCCTGTAGCTGTTTGAGGCCAACTACCACCGCCTTTTCCGTAACCATCTCTTCTCTGTCATTTTCTATGGGAGATTTTGAATCTTCAAAAATCCATGTAGACAAATAAATATTTAAATTATTCTCACCCTGTTCCTCCTGGAGCACAGCTGACTCTTGATTTTCTTGCTCTGCCAAAGAGGCAAAGTAGATCTCTGAAAGGGTCAATGGGCGACTTCTTCTCCTGCTGCCTCCCCTAGAGTTCCGAACAACCTTCTTGGACCTCTGCATTTGACATCTAACTGTCGGTTCTCGAGCCTGAGGAGGATCCCCCTGTGAGTTGAAGGCAAGATTAAGTCTATGTTCAAGCAACTAAGAATCCTCACTCTTCTGCTTTTTACTTGATCCCAAATACTCAATGTCCCCCTCCTCAAATTGAGCTTTCCTCTTAATAGCTAGCTCTTGGAACTTCCTCTGTAACTTCTCCTCGGCAAGGCTAGTCAGCCCCAATCTGAGTAATTGAGTCCAAATCCCCCTAGCCCCATTTGATTGGGCTTCTGTCTCACTTATGTCTCCACAGGTGTCTGGGCTCTCAGCTGGTTCTATTACAAAGTAATTTCTAACCCCTATGTTCTTTTGGCCAACTGACCTCCATCTATATTGGTAGTTATATGTGGCCCAGGATCCTTTGGGCTTTGGCAATCACCTTTTATATCATGTAAATTGGGCCCTGATTTATTGGGGACAATTCAACCCAAACCCGTCACCTCGTCTGGGTTAGGATCACCTGCACGATCATGGTTGGACTGATCAACAAATGGCTGAAATANCCAGGATCCTTTGGGCTTTGGCAATCACCTTTTATATCATGTAAATTGGGCCCTGATTTATTGGGGACAATTCAACCCAAACCCGCCACCTCGTCTGGGTTAGGATCACCTGCACGATCATGCTTGGACTGATCAACAAATGGCTGAAACAATACTGCATTTCCACATGTCTTCTCCCTCTCTGGTCGTACCCTATCAGTAGCTTGTGTCATATCATGTCTCCCTGCAAGAGTGTTAACGCCCATTTTGTCTCTGTCATGCAATCCCCTTGCTTGTAGATCTTCCTCATAGGTCGATGGCCCTTCTTCAACTCTAGCTACCCTCCTCTATAGACCCAACATCTGTTGTTTCTCTTTTTTCTGATGATCAAGTTTGGACCAACTTTCTCTATAAAAACCAGTTTGATTAGGTTGGGCTTGCAGCTCTGGACCAAAAATACCTTGACTACCTGTCTTCCTCCAGGTACATTGGTTTTGGTTATGACCAATCCTTCCACAGACATAGCAGAAATCAGATAATCTCTCATATTTGAAACTTATCCATAGATCGTCTTGTTTCTCACAAGCTAGAAAAAAACCTTTCTTCAAGGGATCGTTGATATCGACTTCACATTGAACCCTCAAAAAATGTATGTGCAGCAGAAGTTCACCCCTATCTCATCCACCTGGATTGGTTCTCCGATCATCTTGCCTATATTCCAGGAATTGCTCTTAGTCATCATATCCATTGGCAAGCCCCAAATCTGGATCCAAAACTCATTTCTAAAAAAAATTATAATCAATCAATGAACANTCTTAGTCATCATATCCATTGGCAAGCCCCAAATCTGGATCCAAAACTCATTTCTAAAAAAAATTATAATCAATCAATGAACATTGTGGGACACATTTCTTCAAAACAAGCAAAGCTCCCATTACTGACCATGGCCCCTCACCATAGATTTTATCCTTATCCTCCTTATTCTTGAACATGAACATATAGGAATTTTTTTCCCAAAAGGTGATGGAGAAACCCTTCACCGTTTTCCACGAGCTCTGAAGAATACTAGATATTCCTTGCTTGTTGAGGGCTACTTCTGAAAAAATCTTCCCCACCATACAAACTTGTTAAACATCCTCCGAGATAGAATGACATGAAGGAAGGGAAACACGGGGGTGACTTTGAATTTGAGAATCAATTTCTGTGTCATTTGACATAGGTGATAGTTTGGATGAAAACCAGAACAATCTTAGGGGAATGAGAAGAGGTTCAAAAGAAACAAGAAGGAAGAGGCGTAAGGGACAAAAGAAAAGAAAATGAAAGAGTAATCAAGAGAAAACAAAGCAGACTAAAGATTAAAGTATTGAAACAGAATATGAGGAGGTGATGCAAGTTGAGAAATAAGATAAACAGAGCTGGTAGGGAAAACCCATATGAGAAACGTTAATAAACTCATAACATCTCCCACAAATAAGCTAAGTCATAGAGCACACACCAGCCAGAGGGAAAGACCCAAAAATCCAATGAAAGAGATAATGATCAATACCCGTCAACTAACCATTGGGATAAATCCTCATAATGACCTCTGAGCCCTAATGAGAATGCATGAAAAACCTTGATCAACATGAAGGAAGGATAAGCAGACCAAGCAGCCAAAATCGCTGAGATAACAACTCAGAGAAAACCCTAATAGATATGGGAATAAACTAAGTTTAAGCATAATCATAAGATGAGACAATTGGATACCTAGATCTAGATATTTTAAAGTAATTAACCCCCTCAATGATATGGATGATGACAGGCAGGTAAACTCTCTAATAGACCCCATTTCTAGAAGCTGGAATTTAGAAGTGCTTAACAATCTTTTTCTTGAGTTTTGAGGTGGAGGATATATTATCCATTCCAATATGCCAAGATTTACCTAGTGATTGCATGGTTTGGCATTATACAAAGTCAGGGCATTTCAATGTTTGCAATGCATACCACAT
This sequence comes from Ilex paraguariensis, assembly GCA_963454935.2. Lineage (NCBI taxonomy): Eukaryota > Viridiplantae > Streptophyta > Magnoliopsida > Aquifoliales > Aquifoliaceae > Ilex > Ilex paraguariensis. Next base: position 410,677 of record CAUOFW020000870.1, read on the forward strand.
GATCATGAATAATAGGAAAAACAAAGATACGAGTACCAGTGAAACTATATGGGATGAGAAGTTCATCTAGAGTTGTAATATTCCTAATAAAATCAAACACTTGACAACCTTCAAAGGAGAAGAATCCCAGTTGATGACCTCTACTTTGTGTGTGGGTCTGCTCTAGAAACAATATCACACTTATTCCTAAATTGCCCCTTTACAGTTGAAGTGTGAAAATGCATGAAAATCATTCTTCCCCCATCAAGAGTTTATACATAATCCTGGAATGATTGGTTTATGTGTCTGATAGACTCCCTCCTCCAAAGGTAAGCTTGCTAATGACACTGGTATGGTCAATATGGTATAATAGGAACAAATTTTGCCTTCAAGAAGAAGTACAATCTCCTCAGAAAATTATGAATGTTTTTGTCACCTGCGTAGTTCACTTCCTAGAAGTCCAAGGTCAAAATTCACAGCCCCAAATGAACAGAATGACTATTTCTCCGGGAAATGGTCATCACCGCCTCCAGGTGTAGTCAAAATCAATTTTAATGGTGTTATCCTTAGTTCAGAGAAGTTGGCAGGCATTAAGGTGGTTATTAGGGATTATTTTGGGAATTTTGTGGCGGGTATGAGTGAACCTACAAAAGGCCTTCTTCGTGCTGAACATGTTGAAGCTATGGCAACTCTTTCGAGAATAAAGTTTGCAATTAAGATGGGTTATAATAAAGTGATCTTGGAAGGAGATTTGAAGAATGTCATCACCACCATAGAATGACTGGAACCAAACTTTTTTGATGTTAGGATTTTTATTGATCAAATTCGTGAACATGCGAGCTTCTTGATAGATTTCTCTATTGGTTGGATTAGAAGAATTGGTAATCCTACTGCTAATTATCTAGCAAAATTTGCTCTAAAATGTAATGAGCAATGGAGAGGAAATAGAGCTTTTACCCTAACCCAAGTGTTTTTTAAACCTTATACCCAAAATATTGTAGTTTTCAAACTCATGCAATTTTAAAAATGTCATTTCAACTGACGTTTTTAGAGTAAANTGCTCTAAAATGTAATGAGCAATGGAGAGGAAATAGAGCTTTTACCCTAACCCAAATGTTTTTTAAACCTTATACCCAAAATATTGTAGTTTTCAAACTATTTTTCAAACTCATGCAATTTTAAAAATGTCATTTCAACTGACGTTTTTAGAGTAAAGACATCAGTTAAAATGACGATTTTGTGTAAAAACGTTGCTCAAACAAATGTATTTAAAAACATTTTATTTTTTAAAAAAGTCAGATAAAACATTGGTTGAACCAACATTTTTGTAAAAATCCTTAAAAACGTTGGTTCAACCAACACTTTTATGGCCCCTTTCTCTTTCCCTTCTACCTTCCTTTTGTCATTTCCCCAAATTACCTCATTCAAAATTCGAAATCACAGACCCCCATTCCACCACGAGCAACACCAACACCAAGGCCACAGCCCCACCACCACCATCACTATTCCACAGGCCCAGCACCACCACCATCAGAAACCCACAACCCCAGCACCACTACCATCGAAAATTCACAGACCCAGCACCACCAACATCGAAAATCCACAGCCCTAGCAACACCACCATCAGAAACCCCCATCCCCAGCACCACCACCATCCGAAATCACCCAAACTCAAACCCACAACCACTACTATCCCAGCCCAATCCCAGCCCAGTCCCAGCCCCAACCCCAGCAAAACCACCATTGACTGTTTGTGGCCATTGATTTTCTGGGTTGAAGTCCATCAGAGTCAGTGATTTTTTGGGTTGAAGTCCATCGGAGTCAATGATTTCTTCAACTAGGTATGAGTTTTTTTTTTCTTCTTGAATTCCATCAAACAAAATGTGCTACATCTAATGTATTGTTATTCAATACTTTATTATGCAAATAGTTTTTTGTTACAAGTGTGTTGTGTTTAATGTAATTAACATCTTAGAAAAATGCTAAATCTTGGAGCAAGGATTTGATATGTTCAATGGGGGCTATCTCCTTTATTATATCGAATACATTAGAAGATTGGTGATTGTAACTTTGTTGGGTTCATATCTAGAGTAGCTAACATGGGTACCAATCCCTATTATCCACATTTCAAGCAATGGATTTGTCACAATGAATGACAATGATGCAATTGTCATGTTGTACCTGTTTCTTATTCAGCAGTCCACGTTCATTGCACTTCAATGCACTGGTGTGTACTCACAATCAAAATCCTATGGCTACATAGTAGTTTAGTGCCAAAAAAAATCATAATACTGTTGAATGAATCATCGACGTGAATCATTGTGAATCAAGATGAAACAGGGTCTAGTAACTTTAATGTATTAGTCGTCTCAATGTGTAGTCACATTGACATGTACCAGTGTGTGGTTACACTGACTAATAATAGTGTGTAGTCACACTATTATCATTTATTCTATGTGTAGTCACAATAACTAACGTTGAAGCAGTGTGTTGTCACACTGACTGCCATTGAAGCAGTGTGTTGTCACACTAACTGCCATTGAAGCAGTGTATTGTCAACAATGAATGACAATTCAACAATGTCATGTTGTACCACGTTGATGAAGACTCTACATTGCACTTCAATGTATTGGTGTGTAGTAACAATCAAAATCCTATGATTACACACTAATTCAATGTCAAAAAATCTTAATATTGTTGAATGTATCATCGATGTGAATCAGGGTCTAGTAACTTTAATGTATTAGTCGTCTCAATGTGTAATCACATTGACATGTACCAGTGTGCGGTTAAGCTGATAGATAACAGTGTGTAGTCACACTGATTGCACACTTTTTTCAATGTTTGGCGCTCAACTCAAATATAAAGGTGACTACACACTACTACAATTCTGACGAATGTGTTTATACGACAAAATAAGTGACTGTACACTGCAGCATTTAAGACAATGAAACCACTATAAAAACACAATAAGAGATAGTTCATAACTTGTGCATTGCACATTATGTCTACATCAGGACCATGAGCCGATGATAACAACCGTATCCATCAGCCAGTTTGGTTATTACAAGAGCGAGATGATGATTACAAGAGTGAAAGATTTTATGATCCAAAAGAGTATTATACTGGACTCCGACGAGAGTGAGCTTTTCGTGCTAATGAATCACATTTATTACACAGATCTAAGAGAACTTAGTATACCAGTGCCACATAGAGTTTCACTTACCATGCCGCGAAGGAATAGAGTTAACTATGAAGCAGTAGTTAAACGTGTACGAAAGGAGAATAATAGAATTATGTTGCGTAAGTGTTGATATTATATGCTCCAAATAGCAACTGATATGGTGGCAATTGCATTTGACAGAGAACTGACAGATATTAAATGATCTATTGTATTGTGTAATGAATAATACCTATCATATGAGCATATGTCTGATGAAAATTAACAAATGTAATCAGTGTCCAACTTATTAAACATATAATGTTTATGTCTACGTCCTATTTAGTGTTAATTAATGTCACGGCTTTACTAGTCTATTCAGTGTTTTGTCATTTTATAATTTTTTCATTGTAACATCTTGTCATTATCAAATCAGTTTCGAACTTTGCAGTGTGATATCCTTTCACTGTTATTTTAAATTGTCAAACTGAGCATATAAGTACTAGCATTCACAATTGTGTAAATGCACCACTACCAAACAAAATGTATAGGTGCACATCACAAACACAATACAACGATGAAGGTTCTTCTTCACGCAATAACCAAAATAGTTCATATTCGGCCAAAAAACGTGAACGCTCAACCGACAGATCAACATCGCTGAATAAAGTCCCTTTAATTGGATCATATACTGATTCTAGTAGTGTAGAGTGATATGGACGAAAGCGTGCATTCCGCAATGAGCCAATCGACCCTTATCACCCATTCGATAAATCTAGACATGTAATTGTTGGTCCTGCTATTGACTATGTGCCTCCAGGTGCTCATATCGAATACACATTAAGATGGTGACAATTATTTGACAAACGTTGTGACCTTGAAATATTTTGTCATTGACATGGACTTGCGGTATCAAAGGCACATTTGGCTAATATTTACGATCCACATAATTCAAACAATCATGACAAGATCATGTTATGGCTTAAACGTGAAAATGATCAAATGCAGTGTCATCTTGATCGGTTTCATGCAACCAATTATGCCAAAACAAAGCATTTTGATCCTGAATATGTCGAAATAGAAATTTTAGAGGATTCGTTACTTGTTTCCGATCCTAAACTTTCTAATTTCTCTAATCTGGACGATTATGCGTCTAACATTTTTATCCCATCATATTTATATGTGATTCGATAATCCTTTATGTTGTGTTGAATATCAAGCACGTTATTGACAATCTTTTTTACTACAACAGATTCACTACACACGTGTTATGAAATAAATGCTCAATTTTTTTTGTTATGAATAACTTGTATTTTTACATCGCTTAATAACATTATTGTTGACATGATCAAAATTAAATATTTGTATTATATGTATATGTTTAAAATTATAAGATAAAATTAAAATAAATTATATGTATATGTTTTCAATTTTTTAATTTTGATATGATCAAAATTTATGTATTTTGAAATGATCATCAAAATTTATTTACTTTCAATATCATTAATTTTTTCAATAAATAAAATTAAACATTTACTCATAAAAAAAAAGAGGAAGAAAAACTCTAAAAGCGTCAGTCAATAACAACGTCGATCATTTCTGTATGTTTTCGCGCACTGCCCCTTTCCAATGGGTTTCGAAGATAAAAAAAAATCTTTTATTGGCCCATAAACGAACCAAGGTAAATTCAGGAACTCAATTTAATTATTTCTTTTATTTTTTATTAAACAAAATCCTTTATTTTTACTCATCAATCAAATTTTTGGACATTGAAAAACATCAGTCCAACTGACGTTTTCAATAAAAACGTTACTTGGACCAACGTTTTTTAGAAAACGTTGGTCCAACTCACGTTTTTAGGCATAGTACATGGGTTGTGTATTACAAGCAAAAATGTTAGTTGATCTGACGTTTTTACACTGAAAACGTTATTCCAATTGACATTTTTAAAAGGGCATGAGTTTGGGAAATAATTTGAAAACTACCCTCTTTTGGGTATAAAGTTTAAAAACCCCATGAGTTAGGATAAAATCTCAGAGGAAATAGTCCTAATTTCTTGTATCTTGACCATCATAAAATTGTTTTACATTATTGATGAAATAATATAGTTCTACCGTTTCTTATTCAAAAATAAACTATATAAATTTTAATTTTTAAAGGTTAAATTACACTTTCTTATAAATGAAGTTACAATTGATTTAAGTTTTTTTGTGATTGATCACAATATTTTATGAATCGATAATAAATTATTTGAGGTAGTTATAATTTTATCTCTAAAAGATATAACTCACCTTTAAAAAATAATTATTTTTGATTTTTTTTTTTTTGTTGGGTATCGTAGAATTACCCTTCCTTGTAAGTATTGTGTGAGAGTTGGTTACCAACGAAACTTATCATTACAGCAAATAAAAAAAAATGGGAGTCAACGATATGACCTGTTCGACTTGGTACTTGCCAATATTCTATTCTTGTCAACTAGGCCAGCCCGCCACCCAAACCTTACGACTGACCGACCTAAACCCACTCAAAAAATATTAGGGACCCTTTTGCTTTTGGGTGGAAAATGTCGGTGGTACACTTTTCCTTGATCTCCTAACAGTGTTTACTTTGACCGATCAATTGTTTGCCTCCAAATATGAAAATGAAACAATGACCTAGTTCTTGTTACTCTGTTTTGATTTTTATCAGAGGATCTTGTTGAACGGTTTTATCATTTGGAATGATTCTAATTTTTGAAATAAAATGTCATATTTAAATTCGTCAAAGTCAGCATGATTTAGAGAATCAAATGAACTTAAGAAAATTATCATATAAACAATGATTTAAATAATAATGAAAACTTTGTGGAACAAATGGAACGCGGTTTGGATAGGAGCAAACAAGGGAAAATAGGAACAAGTGGAGCTTATGGAATTTTTTTGAGTAATACCAATACCTTTTCACGTATTATTTAATAGAGAGAATAAATTATTACCTAAATCATTTGAAATTTAAACACAATTCAGAATTCAGAGGACATCGTCTAGATCACTTGGAGTGACTCAATATCTTAGAATTAAACCCCAAGAATTAACTAAAAGTTCCTTACATCAAACTTAGCATCTTCAATTTTGAAAAACTATTTCTTATATAAAAGGGCATGTAAGTTGCTAATTGTTGCCTTCCCTACTTGTGAAATGACCAAAAAAAAAAAACAGTTCAAATAAAAAGATTTCATGGGTCACTATTTCAAGATTTCAAGGGTCAAAGTAACCAAACAAAGAGTATGAACAGGTTTTGAATCTTTTTTATTTCCTTTGTTTATCATGCTGAAGATACTTTCCTTTGTTTATCAATTTACAGTAATAATATTCATATCCAAGGATGTAATGCTGCTCAACTTGCATATGATAACTAATTAGATCAATTTTAAGACATGTCACAAATTCGTGCTTTCGCCATTACAAATTGACACTAAATAACACTAACCACATATTTCTATAACTGCTTAAATTGAATTTTGAGACCAACTTCTTATATATAAAGAAATAGACACAATCCGGTAAGCACACCTTATGTGTTAAATGATTTCGATGACAAATGCTTACGCTTTAGGACAAATGAATTTTACAATTATCTAAAGGTGACGGTCGTAGAGCAAGAGTGATTTGGGGAGTTAGTACTTCACCAGCCTAGCCCTAGAAGCCACCCAAAAAAAATCTTTATGAAACTTTTTTTTTTGTATAAGATTTTCAGGACATCATATTCATCACGGAACTATTTTCCCCGTTGAAAGATTAATTCAATTTGCAAATAAATTTTCAGATGAAATTAAAGATAAAAAATAATTACAAAAATTTTTAGGAAGCTTAAATTATATTTTAAAATTTTATCAAGACTTCCAAAAAACTAATACACCATTACATCACAAGTTATGCAAAAATCCACCTTCGTGGTACTAAAGTAGTAAAGCAAATTAAAATCAAAGTTAAATTAAAAATAAATGATTTTTTATTTAAACAAAGACTCTCATGAGTGTTAAAATCTATTAAAAATGTCAATTGATCGTGAATAATTATTCAATTACATGTGAAAATTGTATATGCATATAGACAAGGGACCATCTATCCTAATCTAGCAAAAAATCCTTCTATTTAGTCACAAATTACGTAATAGTTTATTCGAGATCAAAACTTCTTTTCTATCAAATAAAAATATCTTTCAATACAAGTAATATCTATATATGACATTTACAAAAAGAACACACGTAATCTATTATTCTAATTCAGAATAAAAATCACTTAATTTCTAAGCCATAATTCAAAGATTCCAAACAAAAAAGAATTTTTTTTTTTTTTGGAAAAAGTGAAAAACTTTATTCTAGTCCAAACATAGTAATAATTCAAAAAACAATGACCATAACTAAAAAACAAAAAAAGTTGGGATGGTCTACAACATTAAATCGAAAAAGGATATACAAATCCCCACCACCATTTACTCAATTCTTATCCTCATTCTCTCACCCCACTTCCATGCCCAAACAATTGGCTGTTTTCTCACAAACTCAATTTTATATTAATTTCACATTCCAAAAAAAAAATATTAATTCCTGTAAGATATATATATATTGGTTTTGCCGTTTCATTTTCTTCAGGAACAAACAGTCAAACACCCACCAGTACCCACACACAAACATCACCCCGAAACCCAACTTCCACGTACAACCCACCCCAAGAAACCATTCTCTCTCTCTCTCTCTCACCATTTGCATAGGGCGTCGTTACTCTGTCCCTCTCTCTCTTCCCAGTTTCTTTCTCTAACCCATCATCGGATCTGAGTTCCGAAAGCAGAATCCAAAACCCCACCTAGTTTGAGGATCTATATTGTCCGATCTTTTCCCCGTAAATCGTAATTCCCACCCTCTCTCTCTCTCTCTCTCTCTCTCTCTCCGTGGGACGGCACTTCTACTAGACATACATAGATCGAACTACATATACTCTATAAATACAGAGTTTGACAGAAAAAACCACGAAACAATCAATTGGAGTAGTTAGTAGATAGGCGGGCATTTTCATTGTTTCAGATGGGAATGCCCGAACGATGAACAAGGCCGGCGACGAAGAAGACGAAGACGAGTGTTTCTACGAGTCTCTCGATCGCTTACAATCCTCCGCCACCAGTTCTCGCTCTTCCTCCTGTGCTTCAGACGACGACGTCGAAGACAGAGATCAGAACTGGATATTGAATTCTCCAAATTATGCTAACTCGGACCATCTATCAGTGCCCAAATTCCCAATGGGCGTGTCCAACAACTATCATGTCTGGATATCCGAACCTTCGCTCTCCGTCGAAGAACGCCGAATGCGACTCCTCCGCCACATGGGACTCAGCGGCGATTTCACTCTTTCCCGCAAAAAAACCTCTCTGCCTGACGGCAGTTGTGGTGGTGAAAAGATGCGCGGCGGAGAGTTTGACAGTTCGCTTTCATCAGATCACTTGAACCCTAGTCAAGGGAATGGTCAGGTTTTTTCCTCTAACGATTTCAATTCTAGCCCTGGGATTGTCCTTTCGAGGTCGGACAGTCCCACGGATCATAATCAGTGTAATTCTAACTCGTTGTCAGTTAATTCCTCTGAAATTATTTCAACTAATTCAATTTCATCATCACAAACGGTCAATGAGACTTGTGGCGGCGGAGTATTCGTAAATAATGACAATCGAGATCGTAATCAAAATGTTGCTCTTGTTAAATCGCGAAGTGGAAATGGATCGACAATTAGTAATGCAATCTCTTCGCCAAATAAACCTCCCTTGAGGAAAAATATTAGGCGGGGTGATGAGATTAGAACCGATTACACTCGTTTGAATCTAAATGCGAATTTCGATTCCTTGGCTGTTTCAGGGAATGGGGAGGTGGAGTGGGGTTTGGAGTGTAATCCAAATGGTTTGGTTGATGATCAGGTGTGTCTAATTAAAAATCTTGATAATGGGAAGGAGTTTGTTGTGAATGAGGTGAGAGAGGATGGGATGTGGGACAAACTTAGGGAAGTGGGTACTGGGAAGCAGCTGACTATGGAAGAGTTTGAGATGTGTGTTGGGCATTCGCCACTTGTTCAAGAATTGATGAGGAGGCAGAATGTGGAGGATGGGAATAAGGATAATATGGATTCAAATGCAAATGGGAGTGGATCTAAGTCAAAGAAAAAAGGTAGTTGGTTGAAGAGTATAAGGAGTGTGGCTAGTTCAGTCACTGGCCTTAAAGAGAGGCGGAGCAGCGATGAGAGAGATACCTCATCAGAGAAAGGTGGTAGGAGGTCAAGTTCTGCTACGGATGATAGCCAGGATATTTCGATTCATGGGTCGGAAAGAATTCGGGTTCGACATTATGGGAAGTCCTTTAAAGAGTTATCGGCACTTTATAAGAGCCAGGAAATGCAGGCGCATAATGGGTCTATTTGGACTATTAAGTTTAGCTTGGATGGCAAGTATCTAGCAAGTGCCGGTGAGGACTGTGTCATTCATGTGTGGGAGGTTGTGGAATCGGAGAGGAAGGGTAATTTGTTGATAGATAAACCAGAAGATGGGAATTTGAGTTTTTTATTTCTCGCTAATGGGTCACCAGAGCCAACTTCACTGTCATCAAATCTAAATGGGCATCCGGAGAAGAAGAGAAGGGGAAGGTCATCTATTAGCCGGAAATCGGTGAGCTTGGACCATGTTTTGGTACCAGAGACTGTGTTTGCGCTTTCAGACAAGCCAGTCTGTTCATTCGAAGGACACCTTGATGATGTGCTTGACCTGTCCTGGTCCAAGTCCGAGGTTAGATAGTATTCTGCTATTTGGCTTAGTATTTATTTGTTTCTAGTAGTATGTTGCATTTTTGGATGATTAGGTACACTTCAACCCTTAAAATGGTTTTTATTACATTGTTATCTTCTATTGCCCTTAAGAATGTGTGTTTGTACCTAGAGTCACATGTAAGTTATATATCTTGTGGGCATAGACGGAGCTAGCCTATGGCCAAAGAGGCCATGCCCCCCAGTAATTTTTCAAAACCCTATGGTATATATATTAAGTACCTCAAGCATATGTTGTCAAAAAAATCGGCCTCCTTTCACTTCTTCTTATATTCATATTGTCAAAAGAAATTCCTACTTTATTCAGCTCTTAAAACAAGAAAATCTTTCTCAAAATATTTATTAAGGTTATGGTGTCACAAAATAATTTTTTATACAGAATCCCCAATTTTTATCCAATAAAATTTTGACATATATAAAAGCTTTTTAAATTTAGTTGTGACATACTTAAATGCTTCTCTTAAAATATTATCTTTGTGAACGAAAATCTAATAAAATAAAGATAACACTATTGTATCAGGTTTAGTATCGTACCAAAACTTACTATAAAATAAAAGTGAAGATACAACTCATTATAGTGAAATTATGATTAAATTAGAGTCAAATTATAATATCAAAATATTAAATTATCAGTGAAAAAAAGGTAGGATAGACACAGCCATCTAACCAAAATATAAGAAATGCAAAAGATTCCTACTTAGCTCATGATATTTGCCCCCCCCCCCTAAAGGTAAAATATTGGCCCCGTCCCTATTTGTGGGCATGCCATGCCGGATGTCACACTTTGTAATCAAACCTTGTCAGTGCATTGTAGACTGACAAACCAATTTTTCTTTTAATGTTACTCAAGATGTTTGCGACCCATCTATTTTAATGTTGCACTATAGTGTCAAACGATACAAATATTCAAAGGTTTTGTAAAATATCTCAATAAGATTGCTCATGTGTCATAAGGTATTACATAACTTGGAATATCTTTTATTGTGCCGCGAAACCATGCATACATGGGTATGCAAAAACAAAAGTGAAAAACATGAAATTTGGATGCAGTCTAATTGGAAAACAAAACAAAACCGGTGGGACATAAGATCAATTTTCTCAAGAACTATACAAAAAAACTTAAACTGCCTCTTTTAACCTCATGTTTCTCTCCCTCCAAATCAGCCATATCCGATATGTGAGGCATATCCCATGGCTATCTTATACTCCTCATTCTAGGTATTATCTTTTATTATTGAAGGAATGATTAGAAGAATAAGGAAATTAGAATATGCCATTTTTTGTAGAGTAAATCAACCATTTTGTTAGCCGGGGTTGAATATGGTCGAATTCAAATGGTCTTTGGATAGATTAATTAAGGGTTCATAGCACTTTTTGGTCCCTGAAGTATGTATTTTTTGTTAATTTAGTCCTCATTGTATCAATTGATACAATGAGGACAAAATTAACACAATGAGGACAAAATTAACAAAAAATGTATACTTTAGGGACCAAAAGGACTATTAACCCATTAATGGATTGAGGAAATGACTAGTTTCTTAGTTGGTTGGCTGCTGCAGAAAGTTAAAAAAATTCGAGCAAATACTGCTGGGGAGAGTAATATGTTGTATTCCATCAACTGTTGACCTTAATCTTTTTAATCATCTTTTCAATGTTCTATTACTAGTTCAGAATATCTTAGGAAATAATTCATCTGGAAATTTGTGGGTTTTGATACTGGGTTTTAGTGTGGGCAAACTTATACAGTAAGGAGGAATAGTGGCAGAATAGACTAGATACCATGTAAAGATAATTGATGTACATAATTATGTCTCACATTAGGATGATTATTTTGGTGCTGCTGAACTTACACAAAATGAGTGCTGTTGAGTTATTGTGGAATTACGAGATGGTGGTGTCGTACGGAACTTTATTGATTGTTACTGAGTTTTACAGTTATATGATGGTATGATCTCCAAAAAAATTTTGGACAAACTAAGAATGTTGTAATTTGATATAGAGGACTCCGGCTGTAGAATAACAGAACCAACAAATAAGAAGAATACAGCAATAAAGAAAAAGATTTGGTTGGTGGGTCATTTGTTATTTGAAGTCACTTTCCCGTGCTGTGGTGGTTATGCTGTGGTCTGTTGCTCCTCTCATAATATGGCAGCTAGAAGGTGAAATTCTTTTGGTAATAACAATTTCAGGTTTTATGAAATAAGGATTCGTGAAACTTTATACTTTAATGTTTCCTTCCTATCTTTACGTGGTATGTTAGTATGTTTACTGGCTTGTGCTTAGGCCTTAGATAGCATTTATTTTTTTTTTTTCTTTTCATCTTCTTTTACTCCCTTGTTGGATGATAACAGTGAAGATATTTACTGTTCCTGTAAATATTGCTGACTTCACTACAATCATTATGTAGTAGTGATCACAATCTGACAGGAAGTCTCCTGTCTGATTATTACTCTTTTCACATATATGCTGCATGGAAACTGACAAAAAATTAAGAAATTGAGCCGTTATAGTATATTAAAATTAAGTTTCTGGTGAATTATTCATTAAGACTCTGTGGACTGAAGCTGTCATTTTCAGCATTTGCTCTCATCTTCAATGGACAAAACAGTACGGCTCTGGCACTTGTCTAGCAAAGATTGTTTGAAGACTTTTTCACACAGTGACTACGGTAAATACACTCCTTTAAAGCAATGCATAACAGCCGAATATCAACATTGGAGTATCCAATGATTTCTTATCCCTAAGCAAGTGGGGTTCCCATCGTAAAAAATAGGAGTCCCCAAATCATCTGCAAATGGAGTCGTTTTTTTCATTTCTCTTGTTAGTGGCCAATTACATTATTGTTTTCTGGATTTGCCATGACAGTAACTTGCATCCAGTTCAATCCTGTCGATGATAGATATTTCATAAGTGGATCCCTAGATGCTAAGGTTCGCATATGGAGCATTCCTGATCGACAAGTTGTTGATTGGACTGATCTACATGAGATGGTCACTGCTGCTTGCTACACACCAGATGGTCAGGTTGGGAATTCTTAATGTGCAGCTCTCATACTAAAATTTTGTGTTGCCCACATGCCCTAGCATTTATTAAGAAAATAAAATTTTGCTGCCCCAGCAGTAAGGGGAATAGATGCTGTCATTGTACAAATTTTTTTTGTGACGGTCCAATTGTGCCTCTAAGGAGTTTTTGTTGATTTATGAAGGGCGCGCTTGTTGGCTCTTGCAAGGGGAGTTGTCGTTTGTACAACACATCTGGTACAGTTGTGGGATCTCTCTCTCTCTCTCTGTTGTGTGTCCTTTGTCAAGTTTCTTACCTTGTCACTTCTTTTTTTTTCCAGATAACAAGTTGCAACAGAAAAATCAAATAAATCTGCAGAATAAGAGAAAGAAAGCTCATCACAAGAAAATTACTGGTTTTCAGGTAAACAATTGGCCCTTTCCATTATGTAGCTTTATGAAAAAGAAAGGAAACATTACCCTTTCTTTTCACAGGGTGTCTTTTAGATATTTCCTTGAATATCTGTTGCCTGTTTACCTTTGAGCTACAATTGTGAATTGTGTATGTCTAAGGGTATCTTAGTTTCTAATTAGTACTAATTCGACAGTTCGCTCCTGGAAGTACATCAGAAGTGCTTATTACCTCTGCAGATTCACGAATTCGGGTTATTGATGATGATGGTCTGATTCACAAGTTCAAAGGTAAACACAAACTCAATACAAAAATCCTTTAATCGATCAATGTGCTTACAGGGTTTTGTAAATTGTGTTATACTGATTTTAAATCTTGAAACTTAATTTCAATAGTTAATGAAATTTATTTATGGGGCACAGTGTTATTTAATGCGTTAAGCAAATTGAAGCGAACAAGTCTTTTGAGGGGCGAGAAGCGAGAGCTTCATCGAAGCGAAGCGATAATAAAATAAAATAAAAAGCAATTTATATCTAAACCATCACAGATGAAAAATCTGGTCATTAGTACTCAACAACCATAGATGAAATCCTTTCAGTTACAAATAGGAAGCAACAACAAAAAGTATATAGTTTTCTACTAAATTAGTCATTTTCAAGAGAATCAATTGAACTAAGCATAACAAAGGCGCAGAATCAAACATGAGCAGTCTAAAAACAAACACATTTGAATCAGTCTAAGCAATAAATGCAGAAAATTAGCATAACAAAGTAGAAAATCAATTTAAGCATAACTATATACCACAACACAAGCAAAGGGGCAGGTTGCAGCAGAACTAGAATCAGGTTGTAGAAAAAAAAAAAAAATAGAGTAGAAAAGTAGGTTGAGCTTTCAGTAGAACCAGAAAATCAGAAGAAGTGGGAAAGAATTAGAAGAGAATGAGAAGAATCAGGGAACATGGAATTGAAAAGTTCACTAAAGCGATTGCTTATTCGCTTTTCACACTTTTCTCTTGCCTCTTTCTACGTTCGCTTCGCTTCTCACCTAGGCTCGCTTTTTACAACACTGGTGGGTCATTAGATTAATTGCCTATTTGATTCTAAGCATGGTTCAAGGTGGTGGTATTTGTCATTGACTCGGAGAATTCAGATACATATCAATCGCGGCATCTCGGCACAGTATCGACTGATATGCACAAAAGGTTAGATAGAAGGTCCAAAAAATTATGAAAGAAATCGTGAAAACTCCTAAAAAATGTAAATAACAAGATCTATGTATTATTTCCAAAATACATACCCAAATGTAATACACATAATGAAAATAAATTATTAAATGCACTATCGAAATAAGAAAAAATTAAATATATGCCACTGTAATTATATTGATTATGTTAGCATTTTATATTATCCATTTTTAAGTTAGAAATAAGGAAAAATAAATAATTATTTATAAATTGTAAATTTGATAAATTAGAAAGAAGAAAAAAATGTCATGAACCATGACATTTAAGAGGAGTGAGACAGACTTGGCTTCGGTTTTCACTCCTCACCTAGTCATTCTAAGAGAGACAAAGAGAGACAAAGACGAAGAGAGTAAGAGTGACAAAGAGAAATTGAGCCCCAAGGGTTGACGATCAAAGATCAACGTCGGTCAAAGACTCGAAGCTGAAACCTGAAGCATGAGAGACTAAAGTCAAAGGGAAGGTGATGAGAATCGTGTAGGAATTGGATAGATATTATAGATTAATTATGATAGCTATTTAGATACTTTTAATATTTAGCTTTTAAGTAATTTCTTTATCATTGCTGTAACTGGAAGATCGCAACTAAAGAAAGATGAGGAGGAGATTTTACATGATTTTTCAGAATTGTGTCATAAATTTTGTAAATTTATTGTTTGCAAAAGAAGAGTTTAATTTAGGATTTTGTTTTGGAAATTGGACAAGAAGTGTATGCAAAAACCTATGATCTTGCTTCTTTTCCATCAATTCAATTTTGTTTAGATTTTTCTTGCAAATTGGGTCTTGTTCTTTGTCTCGTTTGCTTTTTTTTTTTTTTTGGTTTTTCTTCTATTGGTTTAAACTTGATCGATTCCACTCAGTTTGACTCGGATGCAAATCACCCAAGTTATACCAAGTTGGGTCGATTCATAACTGATTCATATGAGACTTATAATATTTTTGCATCATATATCGTTTCGGATCGGTAGGGGCCAAGGAGGAGTCGACTCGGACTCGGCTAATTCTTCGAACCTTGGTTCCACATTAAATAGGGGTGTAGTAAAGGGTAGGCTTAGGTGCAAACCTCACATTTGATATTACCATATGTAAATAAAATAAATATTATTATTTTTATAGAAAATATGAATTTTATGTGTAATTAAATTAAATTAATTAATTCGTATTTTAATTATTGCTAAATTTAATGATTGTTTTATTCTGTAAGTTTTTGAGTACCTAATTTGTCATTTATTTAAGTATTTCTCCTATCCCTTTAAGCATTTGTATATCGAATTATATTATAAAATTATTAATTTTTATTTTATTAAATAAATTGATTAAATCGTTTATAATATTATTATATTATTGCATACCAAAAAATAAAATATAACATATATTTGACTGTGTAATTCAACCGGGTAACTACATGTGTATAATAATTTAACATATATAGGACTTTATTTCTTCATATAAATATCTAATTGTATGTAACTATACTACTAATGAATGAGTTTAAAAGAATTTAGAATTTTTATAAAAGAGGCCAAAACGAGTTCAAAGTCAAATAGGTTTAAAAAAAAAATTAGATAAAAATATATAGGTGGGTATAATTGACTTTATCATAATAATTAGGGATAAAATAAGAAATCAAAAGTNGTTCAAAGTCAAATAGGTTTAAAAAAAAAATTAGATAAAAATATATAGGTGGGTATAATTGACTTTATCATAATAATTAGGGATAAAATAAGAAATCAAAAGTTTTTTGTAAATGCTGACATTTATACACTCAATCGATACTTTTAGCATTGCACTGCACAATAACCCGTAATTGATTCACTCAATATAACCACCAAAAGTTTACTAACCTTATCTGCTACTTTTCTGTAACTATCTTTAGGAATTGTTCATTATCTGGGCATTGGTACAAAAGCTTTTGGATAGATGGTCATTCTAGTTTCCTTGACTTGTGTTTCAATACCTTTTTTCCACTGAACTTATCTTTTCAAATCAATATTTGAGTTTACTGTTTTTCTCAAGGACGGGACAGGCCTATCTGTATATTTCTTCTTCCATTTGTAATTAGTCGATAATAAATTTCCATTTTTCCTTCTAGTTAACTGAACCATCAGTGGTGTTTTTTTTTAGGGTGCAATTGACTTAACCTTTTCATTACTTACAACTCCATGAGTATTTCTTTATTTTGGTGTTAATTTGCTCATGTAAATCACCCTCCATATGAACATATGCATTTGGAGGTTAAAGTTGAATAACAAATATGAGAATTCTTTTTTTGGCCAGAGAATTGGAAATTTGACATGAGAATGATTAAAAAGGGGCATATTTATTTTTAGCCTATGTACCATGAATAACTGCGTGTAACTTGATCCAATACAGTATGCAGGCAGCCTGACTTAGTTTGAAAAGAGAAATCTGTCCAGGTTTAGTCATTTGACATAGTAGTAGTCTTAAAGCTAGGAATTCAAACATTGACCTTCTATTTTCTTTATAAAGTTAGTGGAAAATATGTTAATTCAAATTCTACTGACATTACATTCAGAATCCAGAGAGATGTGCGTAATAGCTGTTCTGACCATCATTGGCTGGTGTTTGAGTAGTGGACCTGGTTTGTGGGGTAGAGGGTAATTGACAATGAGAAGCAAGGTCAAAATTCAAGACATTAAGGGGACTTTTGGATATATCTAATAGAGAAAATATTATAATATTAGCAACAATAGCCAATTGTGGAAAAATGAAGAATCATGGGAGCAGGACTCCTATAGTATCTCCTGACCCAAAAAAGGAAAGAAATAAACTGAAAAAAAAAAACTCCTAGGATATCTAAATGAAACTCAAATGTACAGGCTTTTGATATTGTTAATTGCAATGAACCAATTTGTACGTGAACTAGTGAAAACTGAAGCAGATTACACTCACGTGCTTTAAAACTTATAAAGCACTAGTGTGACGCCCCTAAAACCAAGGGTCATTTTTTAACCGTTGACCACCCGTCAGCCCGCGGAAGTATCCGTGATCAATGCAGAACCCGACATCACGTCAATAGCATCTCTTTAACCGGGATCATCACCCACACGTGTAACTCTCGTACATTTTACCATTTGACCCAACCAAGGTCCAACATATTATAATTTAACTCATTTAATACCCATTTATATCCTTGGGACCAAAGAACCCATAGTCCAAAAGCATGGCAAAATAATTTTAAAATTTTAAATTTTTGAAAGACCTACCGGTAGGGCATACCGATAGAGTGAGCTTACTGAAAAATTCCTACCGGTAGGGTTTGCCTACTGGAAACTTCCTACTTGTAGGGTTTACCTACTAGAAAATTCCTACCGGTAGGGTTTGCCTACTGGACAAAGTTGTACTGGTAGGTTGTACCGGTATGCTTTGTCCAGTTTTGCCTGTTTCACTTGTTTTTTATTTCCAATTTATTTCAAACCATATTACATCCATCCAACACATGTATAATGAAGATTTTTGTTTAATAAAAGGTCCATACACATTCTATTACATTCATTTCCATGAATTTACATGTGAGGGCCTTCCTCCGGCGTGTATCCCGCACCTGAAATATTTTTCCGTATAGGGTGAGCCACGCTCAGTACAATATTACCTACAGAGGCTACTCCCCAACCTAAGTGTATATGCAATGCTCACATGCAACATTTAACAAACAACATCTCAAACAAGAACATACTATTCAATGTTGGAATTTTAGCATGTCATGCCATGAAATGAGATGATACTCACTCATGCCCTTTAACCCGAGCCCTCACCGGCTCTTTTTCTCCCATGCAATGCCATGAGTATAAAACCGGGCTTTCCAAACCCCTGCCATTGGCGTTACACACCCGATGACTATTTTCAAGAAAACTCTGGGTCTTTCTTGGAGTGGGTATTTATGGACTTACACCAACGGCACCTAACCGACACAGAATTTATGGACTTCCACCAAAAGTTTTGCGTACATTGACACCTGTATGAGCTCTTATACCAACGGAATGGGTATCCAATCATCGGGTTTCTCACCCGAGGGATAGTCTAACCCTTCTTGTTAACCCCGACCCAATTTTTTTTTCATGCAACCGTGCGAATCAGTCGAATCTACGATCCAACTTTCTCGAGTCCACCCATCATTCACCTACGTGGTGTATGATGTCAACCATGTGCACTCATAGCCACACTCATGTCCATAGATGCGATTTCTCCGTGAAATGCAATGTAATGTACCATTGCAATATTAATGTCATGCTCATATGTAATGAATGCTACATGAGCAAGTATAACCACATATCTTCATATTCCATGGCCAATTATATCATATGCATATAATTATCAATTCCATCATAATATCGATATATCTATAAGCATATATCAATATTTTTATACCTAAAAACATATTACAAGTATGTTATTACTTCATATTCGCCGATAACACACTTCATTTTCAAGGCATAATATAAACACATAGGATGCCCACATAACACCGATTTTCATGTAATCACTCAAGTAATTACTACATACCAATTTCATATTAGGAATTTATTTTAAATAATTTTGATATCCATTTTCATACATTTTTTTATCAATTTCACAAATATAAGTAAGTGATACATATTTCTATCAATTTACCCATTTCAATTTCACAAACATAAGTAAGTGATATATATTTCTACCAACCCCACCCATTTCATCAATCTCACAAACATAAGTAAGTGATATATATCTCTATTAACCTACCCATTATAATTTAACACCCTAGGTTGTAAAATAAATTCAAATAGGAAGGAACCCCACCTCTTGAAGCGTGAAATCAATGTAGAAGATCTTCAAGAACTTCAATCAAACTCAAACCCTTGATTTCCTCAAACCTCGTTTTTGGAGCTTCGGTAAACTCTTCAATTTTTGGTATGGTCTTGTAGCCCATGTTGAGGAGAACGGCTTTCTCTTTAGGCCCGAGCAGATTCGACTGCCAGAATTTCGTAGATCGTAAAGAATAGTGAAGAACTCTCTCTTTTTCCCTCTCTTCCTCTCTTACGTTAAAACCGGCTGAAGAATGGGGAGAAATCTGATATTTCTCCCCTTTTATAATCCTAAAACACTTGGCCCACAACGCGCCACACGTCCTCTTTTTTTCGGGTCCGTTTTCGTCCCGAAATGATTTAATTTCACCTCGATTCAAGTTTAAAATGTTTTTATTTTAATTTGCCTTAAATTAATTTTTGAATTTCGCAATTTTATTAAAAAATTTGTTTTTAGGTCACCCAAGATTCAACTGTCTCGTAAAACGCAAAAAATTCGACTATCTCAAAATTTGACAAGGTAACTAGATTCGCGAGATGAATTCAACAGTGAGGTCCGTTTCGTCATCTAAGTTGTAGAAAAATTTAGGTTTACAACCCGTACCGTAGTAACAAGTTATCATTTTGTCCTTTTTTTGAAAAGTTCAAATTTACCCAGGTTTTACAACTAGTCAGCTTGTGAATGATACAATTCAAGAGTGTCTTTGCAGTTGTTCGTTTAACATTATCATAAGCACCAAATTAAATAATATTAAAAGTTATGATCAAAATTTTGTTTCAATACATTGTTTCAGTTACCTAGAAAATGGAAACGTTTTGACGTGTTTCAAAAACGTTTCGACTCATTTCAAAAACATAATATAAAAAATCAAGAATTATTTTTTTAAAACATTAGTCGAAATATACCAAAATATCTTGAAATACCTTGAAACATTCTAAAATAATTATACAAATGTATTGAAATATAACAAAACATTTTGAAATATTATGGAACACCTCGAAGTATTAAAATTCACTGATTCGTTTCGGTCTCCTTAGAAACGGAAACGTTTCGGATGTTCGACTGTTTCGAAATGATATTTTGATCCTTGATTACAAGCTTAGATGACTATCATAATATGTGACTTCTACTAATGGTCCCACAAGCAGGATTGGAAACTGTCATAGGCATATTATACTCTGAACCCTCATTATGCTGTGAGGAATATCTTTCATCAAACATTATATTGGCCATTATCTCTCCTCCTGTATTGGATGTTGTAGTTTTTTTGCAGCAAGACACCTTTCAATGAAAATGACTTCATTTGAACAAAATTCCTGTGATTCTTTTTGTTTTTCAAAAATTACAAAATTGTCTAACTTAATTTGAAATTTACATGCTGTATTCTCACTCGAATATCACACTTCTCCCTTCCACTGTGAAGCCGAAATGTGATTTCTTTTGAGTGTGGAAGAGTTGGAAAATGATCCCTTGAGGTTTGCTTCAATCCTGGATCCTTTGAGTTTCATTCTGAGAAGCAGTGAACTGTTTTTTGTGACTATCGTAAGAAAGAGGAACCCTGAATTGTACGAACAGTGGAATACATTGTAATAGGTTGGTCTTACTCTTACCATATCTTAGTTACTCAGCCTGTTTGCTTTTATTGGGCAGTCGATGTGCTGTAGAAGAGAAATATTTCATGTTATCATTTTGTGTGCTGGACTCTTAAAAGCAAGATTTGTGTCTTCTTGGACTGCAATATACGTTATTTCACAATTTACCCCCGTAAATGACTTTGATTCTGTAACAGGGTTCCGCAACACTAGCAGCCAAATCTCAGCTTCCCTCACTGAGAATGGAAAATATGTGGTATGTGCCAGTGAGGATTCTCGAGTTTATATCTGGAAACATGAAGGTGATTCCCGACCCAGCAGAGGCAAAGGTGTAACTGTGACACGGTCTTATGAACATTTCCACTGTCGAGATGTATCAGTGGCCATCCCCTGGCCAGGCATGTGTGACACATGGGGATTACAAGATACTTGTTCTGCAGAACCAAGGGTGCTTGTTGACCATATGGATGAGGTCTCTACCGCGAATCACCCCCCTACACCGGTTGAAGCAACTAATGGTAATGAGAGTTCACCGTTGGCATCTGGGTACACCAGTAGCCCACTTCATGGTACCATCTCCAGTGCAACAAATAGCTACTTCTTTGATAGAATCTCAGCGACATGGCCAGAAGAAAAACTTCTTTTAGCTACCAAGAATTGTAGTCCTCGTGTCAGTGTGGATTTCTCTAATGTGGTAAACCAGAGTAGATCAGCCTGGGGTATGGTGATCGTAACTGCTGGCCTTAGAGGGGAAATCAGGACTTTTCAAAATTTTGGATTGCCAATTCGGATTTAGGGAACACCAAAAACTTACCAGGAGCCACAAGCATCTAGAAGTGCTGCATTAACACTTTGGGATCCCCGAGTTGGCAAAATTTGTACAGAAAAATTTGGTGAGATTTGTAATATTAAGCGATTTCATCCCTTTTTCCTTTTTCTTTTGTGAAGTGCCTGTCTGTTTGGGACACAGATGATGAACCCGTCTTCCTTGGCACCAAGAAAGAGAATATATTTGTTAGACAAGAAAAAAATACAGCATGAATTTAGATACTGATGGATTTATGAAGTCGGGAAATGTAGAGTCGTGAACATGGTATAAGCTTATTGAATTTAACAGAATTCTTTCACAATTCATTCAGCGTTGGTTTTTTATATGTATTTGTAGATTGAGTGTAGAGCCAGAAATGAATGTATTTTTTGAGGCAGTCAGCCAGTATATATATGGGAAGTTAGCTAATCCTTGTACATTATATCCTGGGTTTATCTTACCTGAGGATGTGATACTCATAGAATCTCTGTATTTGTATTTATATTCCGTAGCCAATCTTTCTCTTTTTTTAATTTTTGTTTCGGATGATACAGGAATACTTTTTAGTCTTTTTCCTTTTCTGATGACGGTGGATGGCTTCTGAAAACCTGAAGTATTTGAACAAAACTGGTTTTTCTTTTCTGTTAACCGGAAATTGTCCTAGCCTTTTTTTTTTTTTTGGTCAAGGGAAATTGTCCTAGCCGGAAGTGATGTAAATTCTGAATGTATTGTAATCATTCATAAACCATAAACATCGTTATGTCTGAACAAGATCTACTTTCTACAACCACAAAAGGGCCTGGCATTTAGGAAAACTGGCTTAACTAAGACCATATTTTTTTCTAATTCTTTCCCAGAAACAAAGAAGAGACATTGTGTAAAAAGACTACTTTGCCCCCTCAACCCAAGAAGTGCTTAGCCTTCATTGTGAAGACCCATCTTTCCGCCCAAGCTTCTCATCACTTTAAGTGCGTTTCCTTCTTCAATTAATTGTGTATTAGGACACTCTTGCATGCCAAACACCACTAAGAAGATTTTTTGGTCAAACTTTATTATAAGGAGAGAAATAACGAGATTTGAACCTTTAACCTCAAAGTTCAATAATAAAAATGATGACGGTTAGGATAACCATTAAGCAAGGGAAAAAAAAAAAACCAAGAAGTTGTAATGCACCTATTCGTGGCTATCCCGGGATATTGGGTCTGCTCAAAAACAATCCTACCAATCAAAGTGTCAGCGAAATCTACGCTTGTCAGAGTGCAGTATAGTTGTGCCATACTCCACCAAGAGTGTCTCGTACCCTTGCACTAATTTTCCATGCCAAGCCCATCACTGTTGTGAGTGGAAAGCCTTGGGAAGCGAACCTTCATAGGCCCACTCCAACCCTTTGGCACTTGAAAAAGTACAAATATCAAAGGATATCCAAAACTCAAAGCCTGATTGGCTGCTAGGAAATGAAGTGGCAGATACATACAGCAAACAATTATCTTATCCACTCTGCCTTTCATATCCAAGAGACAGAACTCAACTTTTTGTCACCAAACTGCCACTATCCCAATATAAAGGCACCACTATTAATTTCCATCACCAAGTTCTGTAGTGGAAAAAGATCTAGCTAGAGGTCCATTTGGACTCATCAAAACAAATCCTCTGCATAGGCTCTCTCTCATGGCTCTCCAAGCTGCTTCTTTGCTTCCCTCTGCTTTTGCAATCCCCAAAGAGGTTTGTTTTCCCTTGGTATGTCTGGAAGCTTTGTATGCTCTTTTTTTATTACTGTCACCAAACAACAAGTGGCTGATTGCTTTGGAAAATCTTCAATGTTTGTTTGCAGGGAAAAACCAGTGCAGCATTGAAAGACTCCAGTCTGCTTGGGGTTTCACTTTCGGAACATCTTAAAGCTGACTTCAGCGCTTCCGTATTGAGGAGCAAGGTAATACCAGTATAAATTCATCTATTCATCTAATTACACACAAAATTTACACCTTTTCTTATTGATTGTTGAACCCAAACAGTAGCACCAACACGAGATAAATTATGAAAAAATAACTTAACTGATACATACCGGTCAATGGTAATGCAAGATGTAGATACGATAATGCAAAAGGTAAGTGTAGACTGAATTAATGTTGATGAAATAGTGAAATAACTATACGGTAACCATTGGTATAGGCGTTGATAGCGCAAAATAGAGGAACATGATTTATGTTATCGATCAAACAGATTAAAGTTTGATTGAGTTGAGTTAAATTTTCACTCTTGATGCCAGAATATTTTGTTTTGAGAAGAACTAATTGCTTTCCAAGGCAGATAGGTCCTGAATTTAAGCTAACAAGAATTGTGGAATGCTTGTAGCAGATTAATATTTAAGCTGTACACATTAGTCTCTAAAGTAAGAAGGATGCTCTTAATTAGTAACTTATTCACGGGAATTGAGTTCTAGCAGAGGGAATTCAGCCAAAGAATTGGACCTGTAAGAGCCCAGGCTGTCGTTACAACTCCAGCAGTTAACCAGGCTGCACCAGAAGGGAAGAAAACCTTAAGAAAGGGATGTGTCGTGATCACTGGAGCTTCCTCGGGGTTGGGTCTGGCCACAGCTAAGGCTCTGGCTGAAACTGGCAAATGGCACGTAATCATGGCCTGCAGGGACTTCCTCAAGACTGAAAGAGCAGCCAAGTCAGCCGGCATTGCCAAGGAAAACTACACCGTGCTGCATTTAGACCTCGCCTCACTTGACAGTGTCCGGCAGTTTGTAGATAACTTCAAGCGATCGGGTAGGCCGCTTGATGTTCTGGTCTGCAATGCTGCTGTCTACTTACCAACAGCCAAGGAGCCTACCTTTACAGCTGAAGGGTTTGAACTCAGTGTTGGAACAAACCATCTGGGACACTTCCTCCTTTCCAGGTTGCTGCTTGATGACCTGAAGCAGTCCGATTACCCATCAAAACGACTCATCATTGTCGGTTCAATTACAGGTACAAAGAACAATAGTCTTCCTGCCAATTATATAGATAACATATAAGTCATGAGCTATACAACAAATTCACTTAGTTATAAATGAAATCTATTTATTTCCTGCAAAATGAACTTTCCCCTCATATTCAATGTAGAACCTTATTGGGCAGCTAATTAAATTTCTGCAGTGAATATCATCTGTTATTATTGATGATAGTATAAGTGCTGTTTCTGTAAATTTTATCTTAGGGAATACAAATACCTTGGCTGGGAATGTACCTCCAAAGGCCAACCTTGGGGATTTGAGAGGTCTTGCTGGAGGTCTGAATGGGCTGAACAGCTCGGTCATGATTGATGGTGGGGACTTCGATGGAGCTAAAGCATACAAGGACAGCAAGGTCTGCAACATGCTCACCATGCAAGAGTTCCACCGACGTTACCACGAGGATACTGGGATCACATTTGCATCCCTTTACCCAGGTTGCATTGCTACAACAGGCTTGTTTAGGGAGCACATCCCATTGTTCAGGGCTCTGTTCCCTCCATTTCAGAAGTACATCACCAAGGGCTTTGTCTCTGAAGATGAAGCTGGAAAGAGACTTGCACAGGTAAATACTAGTACGTCCAATGAAAAAGTGAATAGATAAAATACATTTGGAGACTTCATATCATGATGTGCAATGTGCTGAATTACTCGGTTTTTTATCTAGGTTGTGACTGATCCAAGCTTGACAAAATCGGGGGTCTACTGGAGCTGGAACAAGGACTCGGCATCATTTGAGAACCAATTGTCTCAAGAAGCTAGTGATGCAGAGAAGGCCAGGAAGGTGTGGGAAGTCAGTGAGAAACTTGTTGGTTTGGCATAAATGTTTTCCGTGGTATTCTTCTAATCGAGTAAGCTTTGCCAAAGGAGAGGAATTTCTGGGTGCATTTGTTATTTATGAGTGCAGTGTTTGAATTCGGATGAAGAGGCATTCTAAGCAATTTTCTCTTGTAAAATTAGGTGACTTTGAATTAAGACAATAAAATCAGACGACCCATTTGATAAATGACAATTATGTGGTAGTCTCATGAACAGCAAGGAGAAAGAGATAATTTGAATGACTCTGGAAGTTGGGACATTCAGCAAACAAGATTAGTCCAGCGATCATAATCGAATTTCTGTAATGGCAAATCTGGCAAATAAATTCACTTGATTGAAAGCAACCATTTGTTGTATTTTGATCATAATACAACTGAGAATTTCTATCAAACATAGAAATTAAGCAACAAATAGAATTGCATACCTTCCCTGCATTGTTCTGATAGCCAAAATAAAATCCACGGGAACAGTTAACAAATAGCTGTTGCTAATAGATATCGAACTGATATTAGGACGTGTGAACAGTTACCAACCTTGGAGATGATTTTGCAGACCTGCAAATTAATTACTAAACATGGAGAGTCTGAGAATGAATCAGGTCCCCCTCCAGGCACAGAAGGAACGAAATGAAAATCACTTCGTTTTTGCACGTTGCGGCCTAATATCATGCATGTCATCACCAAAAGAAATGATTTACGGGGTAGCTTTTTTAATGGACTTCTGCAGTTCCTCATAACTCGAGCAAAGTACACAAGCACGAATACGAAAATTAGAACTTTGGAGTCACAGACAATTTTTAAAAGCTTCACTTATCTCGCATATACATCAGGCTTGGGAAATTTACACGTAAACACTCTGTCTACATCTACTCTATTTGTAGAAGACACTCAAAGTTCATAACCAGGGAACCTAGCCTCAGATGGTTCGATCAAGTCCAAAAAGAGATAAGCCATTCCTCCAAGGCCTTCAAACAGGGAGTAGGGGCGATCACCTCCATGCATTATCCCCTCTGATATGAGAACTTGAGCTCTATCATTTAGAAAGCAAGCAAACGCTTTGGCCCTGTACAAGAACTCCACTTTGCCTGTCAATCTGTAAAGTGAAAAAAATACATAGGTATTCCCACTGATACCATGACAAAGCCCAACTCGTTTAAGCAGACCCCGATTCCATACCACCTCCCCTGCATCCACAGCTGCCCTCAGAAACTCCTCGCTTCCAAAAACCTGGCACATTATTTTGTTTACTATGGGTGAGACACTCTTGAAATAGCAAGAATTCTAATGAACCAAAAGTAGTAGAGGGCTTATTTGTAGGTGAGCCTGCAATGACTAATCAAGAAAATAGGTTAAGTTTGACATTTAAAAATGTTTATGCAAGTTATATCTACCTTTCTGCCCATAGGTCACTTCCAGATATATAGGTCAATAGGCTTGCAATATGCACCAAAAAAATCCACCACCTCCTCCCCCCAAGAAAAAAACAATAAGGAAGAATGCCCCCATCCCAAAAGCACTTGCAGCTAGTTTCTCCGAGCCCCGTGTAGGTAAAAAGTGAATCCAAAAATGTTGACGAAATTAATTATAGTTCCATTTCCTTACTATAATGCTTACATCTGGAATAAGCTGAAATACATTCATAATAAAAATGGCTAGCTTGACACACATTACCTTGGCTGCTTTTGCAAGGGTAAGAGCAACCCCCGAAGCACCATGACACCATTGCACAAGACAGTCAGATTCACTTCCTTCACTTGAAGGATAATTTCCACTGGGAAATCGATTCTTGATCATGTACTGCAGTGTACCCTTGACATCCTCCACCTCATCTCGCTTCAGTTCCATGTCCATCAATACATGCAAAATCCCAGCAAGTCCATGGGCATCTCCCCAATACCTTTTACCATGCCATTCATACATCAAGGGGCATCTTCCCCTTCCCAATTGCCAACCATTCTTTATAACTTCATCCACCACTGCTCTCTGCAAGTATTTCAGAACCCAATACAATGATTATCTTGTTCAGGAATGAAGAAACCAAAATTTATGTAAAAATGTTTATAAGGTCTTACCATTTTGGTAGAAGATATTGTCTTCTTACCAATATTCTTGTTTAAGAATGAACATGCCCATAAGAACCCTGATCTCCCATACAATAATTCGTCTGGAAGATCTTTAGGAAGCTTGATCTACATTTGAAAGCAGGAAAAATAAACTGACTGATCCGTAACATATAAGATAGATTGAAAACAGAGATACAAGAAAAGCCACAATGGCTCATATAGACGATTAAATACCTGTTCAAATTCAGTTAAGTAGTGGTCACACAGCTGTTGATCACCACAGTGCTTTGCAACAACTGCACCAAGAGCATATACACCAGCCTGCCCGCAGATGAATGTCACACGCCTGCAATCCGCAATAACAAGCCCATTTAGGCACATTTCTATTTTCCTATGGCAGGTTTGCCATGATTGGACATACAATGGGGTGCACAAAAAACATATATTTGGCCTTGGTTTGAACTCGGGAATGAATGCATGTCGTCAACGAATCCATCCCATGAAGAAAATATCTATTCCAGTTTAGATAAAAAAATTTCTCGTAACAGATATCGCTAAATTTTTACTTTCAGTGGCCGGTAAAGGACAAATCGCATGTAGGCAAATTTTTTGAGCAATTTCAGCAGCATATCAACCTATCAAATAGTAAGTTGGGCATCCCACAAATGGTAAGCTGGGAGTAATTTCACCAGGGGGTGTATATTTCCAATCTACTTGTGTGATTCCATAAACGAAATAGCATTGCTAGTTGAGCTATTTTACTTACAAAAATGGCAAGCTCGGGTCCAACCTACAACCAGGTCCCGGTACTACTTTAACTGCTCATTTTTTGCAGCATTTCTATAAGGATCGAACTACAAAATTGGGTTCACACTTCTAAGCGAGTCAAACAAAGTAAGCCAGCTTGATCTTACCATTCCTAGATAAGCATTTCACATAGCACGAATTTTTTGGTGGCGTGTAGGTATAGTTGGAACGAACCAGCCAACAAGTGGGTGCATACTTCTAGGTTCCAACTGATTCAAGGCTGCTTATACCACCACCTCCAGGCAAGAAACGATTTTAACAGTCACAACACAGAGAGAGAGAGAGAGAGTTTACCGAGAACCGCGCGAAGCAGAATCACAAGCCTTAACAATCTCAGAGCAAAGATCAAGGTCATTCTTGTTGTTAGTAACTTGGTAAGCTTTGAAGAGCAAGAAAGCCGTTCCAAGAGCCCCAGTATAAAGGGTGTAGTCCTTCACACGTTCCCCATTACTCCCCCATGTCTCCCTCACAACCTGAAACACCCCAAAACAGTATCAAACCCACAAACACAACAAACACTTGGTGGGCACATCTTAATCTGAACAAACATAAGCTCTATTACCCAATTATAGCTCGGTGAAAAAAAACAAAAAAAGATAAGAACAATTGGGTAGTGGGCAAAGTGAAAGAGGAGTACTGTTTCTTTGAGATCCAAGGCTGCTTGCTGGAGTCTCTCGGAGAGTGTTTTGTAGGGAAGAGAGAGAAGCTTTGTAAGTGAATATCCAGCCCTTTCAGCGCTTGGTTCTTCCAATGGAGTTTCTGGGATGAAATCAGGCATGTCATTGGGGAAGAAACGGTCTGCCATCGCTCTCTGCCTATCGACGTGTGTCACCTGGCCTGGGCTCTGTTCTGTGTCAAGAGTTGGGGAAGATAGATTCTTCCAGCTCTCAGGACGAAGCTTTTAGAAGGAATAGCCAGTTACTCGGCTTTCGGTCGACGCCCATAATCACGACAAAATATTGGGTGAAACCTTAAACAGCGACTCCAAACAACTTTTTAACCTGAGTTTGATACGCGGCAATATTTTTTTAGTAAAAGTAAGATGAACTTGAAAATAAAATAAAATGTGCATTATCATTATAATGTTTAACGACTGTTTATAATTAAGTGTTGGAATAAAATGATCATTCTATTCTTATGTTTAAGTAAAATAATTTTTTCATTAAAATGAAATCAACTTTAATCAAAATATTCATAGGGACTAAAAATAATTAATAACATTTTTTTTTATGATTGCAAATGCCTTTAAAAGTTGTGTAAAAAAATTTATAATTAAAAAAAATAAACCCCTATAAATTTTAAAAAATTTGGAAAACAAATTCCTTTAAAAATAAGTTCACAAAAAAAAATCAAAATAAAAAACAATTTTTTTTAAAAAAAAAAAGAAAATTTTATTGATTGAATCAAGAAATTACAAGAATTCTAAACACATGCAATACAACTTTTTTTTTTAAAAAAAAATGGGAAGAAATTTATTGATCTGAATCAAAAAATTACAAGAATTAAAGAGCATCACAGCTTACAAGAAACAAACATGTCAAAAAATTAAAAAAAATCATCAACAATGAACAGGAATTTTGGCTTTAATCCTTCAAGAAGCCATAAATCCACCTTCCCTCTTCAACACCAGTAGCTTCTTCTTCCTCAGAATAGGCAGTGAAGTCTGATCTTGGTGTAGCACCAACTTCCCAGCCACAGGTAATGACCCAGAGGCAGCAAAGTCAACACAGCCACCTATTCAAACAGCATGAGAAGCCAGAAAATCAGCAAGAGCATTAGTTTCCCTATATATATATATCGAATCCTGACATTTAGCCTCTTAAACAAACTCCAAATCTAATCTAAAATAGGTTTACACCTCCAAGGAACAGCTGTCTTTCCCAAGACAATCTGTACAAGCACTTGCGAATCAGATTCAATGAAAATCTGATACCATCCAACAAAGCTTTGCACTCCGCTTGCATATTCGAACCTCTGTTATAAAATGCAGCTGCAGCTGCAACCACATTACCAGCATATTTATGAAATGAAATTTCTGTATTTCTTAATTGAGAACCGATATATAAACATAAGAGCTGTGATGCTTAACGTGCTATGAACTTCTTGGACTAATCATCCTATGTAAGTTAGTAGACATGGGAGACATTGAAGCAGTAATACAAAAGGAACTAAACAGAGTACTGCAAGTAATTCGAAAGGTAGATTGATATAGATTTCATAAGCAGTAGTACAATATGACTGTATACAAAATGAGAAAGTTCCAGAAACATAAAAAAAAGTTCAAAACTAAATAAATCTATCAGAATCAACTGCAGTAACCACTCTAATCAACATTTAAACAAATTGGAGGCCACATCATTAACCACCCAAGAAGGCAAAAAGAAGGTCAATTTCTGATAGGCATTTTGACAAACACCTAGTTTGCATTGAAAAACATTTCACTAGTTCTTAAAAACTGAGTTCCTTATGGGTCATAATTCGCCAATTACAAGTATGAATGATTTCATATGCATAAGAGAAGAGAGCTCTAAACTAATGATATTACAAGCATAGGGGAAATCAATTAATTGTCTCAAGGGGTTCTTTGGTGGAAAGTAAGGTCACCACTGTCCTGTCCAACAAAATCACATTCCATTCTCATTGAAGAGAAAAATCAATATACTGACTGTTTGGGATCAAAACCTGTTGTACGTTGCTGGGTAATTGAGTTCACAAAAGCAAGAGTGCATTTCCCCATTTGTTCCATGTAGTTACGCCCCCACATGATTTCACAGTTCCCTTTATAAGATCAATCGGATTTTATTCTAGGGTTTGTCTAAACTCCAAGGCGTAAATACACCCATTATAACAACAACAAAAAAAGACAGTGAAACCGAAAAAGTTTGGAGGGCTATACAGCCAGAAAATTAACAACACCATCTCACGAACAAGGAGGTGATGACCAAACTCTTCAGTAACAAGTAATTACCTGGTTTAGTCGGATCTGAGCTCATATGGGCTGTTCCTGGCCACCTATGCGTACACTTGCTTCACAGAGAGATGAGGGAGAGGCACAAAGTAATTGGGAGGGGATGAGAAGAAAGATGGAATGCCATGGCATTTGTGAGGAAGAAGAGAAGAAGTGAGAAAAAGAGAAGAGAGATCAGAGGAGGAGCAGAGGACGATCGGGAAGAAAATACGAGATTGTGTTTTTTTTTTTTAATAGAATGGCGCCCTCTTTAATGGGAATGGAATGAGAAATATTAGGTTAGATTTGGTAATGTCTAATCCCACAATTTGTGGAATTAACTATACTTTAGGAATGGGAATGAAGTTTATTTCCTATCAAGCAAACATAGGAATCAGCGTTACCGAGGAATGCATATTCTATTCTTCTATTCCCACTCTTAATCTCATATNTCCCACAATTTGTGGAATTAACTATACTTTAGGAATGGGAATGAAGTTTATTTCCTATCAAGCAAACATAGGAATCAGCGTTACCTGAGGAATGCATATTCTATTCC
Source organism: Ilex paraguariensis (assembly GCA_963454935.2). NCBI lineage: Eukaryota > Viridiplantae > Streptophyta > Magnoliopsida > Aquifoliales > Aquifoliaceae > Ilex > Ilex paraguariensis. The sequence goes on from CAUOFW020000870.1 coordinate 442,695, forward strand.
CACTCTTAATCTCACGTACCAAACGCAGCGTTAAGATGTTATGTCACTTATTTGTAACGTTGAAGAACGCATTCCTAAATTATAAATTTGTTTTAAGGAAAGGTGTTAAAATAAGATGTTATTTTAATATTTTTTATTAAAAAATATAAATAAACTTAATAGTTATGTTTTAACAGGTATAGTTTTTATAACGATCGTAATTTAACGGATATATTTTTATAGTAAAAATTTCAAATTCAAATTTTGTATCAAAATTCAACCATTGAAATTCAAATTTGAAAATTTAACCGTCAAAATAAAAATTCAAAAAAATATAATTCTTCTATAAATAAAATCATTTTTTTCATATTTTCATACATCTAAAATTTGACCAAAAAAAAAAATTCATCTAGAATCTGAATGCCAAAATGGCTCTTTGCAACCTCTCCTTTTTTCTTTCTAGAGTTTGAAAAATTGCTACCCCAAGAACATTGCCCCCATTTTCCAACTCTTGATACCACCCCTGTTGGAGTAAAAAATTTTGAATTTGAGATAANTGAAAATTTAACCGTCAAAATAAAAATTCAAAAAAATATAATTCTTCTATAAATAAGATCATTTTTTTCATATTTTCATACATCTAAAATTTGACCAAAAAAAAAATACATCTAGAATCTGAATGCCAAAATAGCTCTTTGCAACCTCTCCTTTTTTCTTTCTAGAGTTTGAAAAATTGCTACCCCAAGAACATTGCCCCCATTTTTCAACTCTTGATACCACCCCTGTTGGAGTAAAAAATTTTGAATTTGAGATAACATTTTTGACGGTTACAGGCAGTTATGGAGTTATCACTCCTGATGCCGCTCCTCCTTGGAGTTGCTCTAACAACACCGCATCACTAGTATCACGTGATGTCGTTGACTAATAAGTAAATAAGTTTATAAGTGAGCCCATAAAAATTTGCAACTATCTATATAATAAAACAGGAGTGTGTTTGAATTTTATCTCAGTCATATTTTTTCCCTCAAAACCATCATCAATTACTTACATTACTCATCATCCCTTTGTCAGACTCAAACGTTAATCATATCACTCATTTCTATCACATATTTAATTATTTATATATTTCTNACAACACCGCATCACTAGTATCACGTGATGTCGTTGACTAATAAGTAAATAAGTTTATAAATGAGCCCATAAAATTTACAACTATCTATATAATAAAACAGGAGTGTGTTTGAATTTTATCTCAGTCATATTTTTCCCCTCAAAACCATCATCAATTACTTACCTTACTCATCATCCCTTTGTCAGACTCAAACGTCAATCATATCACTCATTTCTATCACATATTTAATTATTTATATATTTCTTCTCTAAAAATATCACACCACTCATTTCTATCATATATTTAATTATTTAATATTTAATTAATTTGTAGTTAATATATTTTAAAAAAATTTAATATATAAGATTGATTTTTTAGACGCTTGAATTTTATATTTTATCGTGCCTTCAAGCACGGGTTATGACTAGTCCAATCATATAATACATAACTCTATTTTATTTATTTTGTGAGTAAACTACACAAATAGCCATGAAATTATAACACTTATGATAAATAAGTCTCTGAACTAAATTTTGTGTCAATTAAATCTCTAAACTCTAAAAATTTAACAATTATGCTCCTAAACTAATTTTCATATCAATTTAGGCTCTAAACTCTAAAATTTTAGTAATTAAACCATTTTGTCACCAGCCATTAAACCTATCGTTTGAAAAACCTCATTCCTTACACCCATCAACTGAAACCCTAAACATAAACTTCTTTGATATCCATCAAATGAAACAGATCAGCAAGCTTTTTGCATAATGGGTGTAATGCATGGGGTTCTTCGACTAATATGTTTCGAATGAACAGTCTAAATACTCCAATTTATTGTCCATGTGATGAGCACGTGAGACATTCTATTAAAAAACCTAATGATTATTTAGCAAAGGGCTTAATTGCTAAAATTTTAAAGTTTAGGTGCTTAATTAACATGAAAATTAATTCATGGGCTTAATTGCTAAAAATTTAAAATTTAGGGGCTTAAATAGATACAACAATTAATTCAAGGACTTGATTGACACAAAAATTAATTCAGCAATTTAATTGACATAAGGGTAAAATTTAAAGGTTATTTTGTGTAATTTACTCATTTTTATCCCATTGATTAAAATTTTGCTGTCGCTTAAAAAATATATAATCATTTTGAAAATATTTCACAAAATATTTGAAAAAAGAATAAAAATGACTATAAAATTTAAAAATGTATTTTCAAAACATTCCAAACTATTGATTGAAATATAATGAAACATCCTAAAATATCTTAAAACATTTCAAAATATTTAATGGAAACATGCTTAAACACCTTGAAACATTTTGAAAATGTCTCGAAACATTAAAATTTTGATTCAATCACTAATTTATTCCAATCTTTTTGAAAAATGAACTGTTTCTGATGGGCTAGGCCTAATGAGTCAACTTATGCTACGAGCCNTAAACCTATCGTTTGAAAAACCTCATTCCTTACACCCATCAACTGAAACCCTAAAATAAACTTCTTTGATATCCATCAAACGAAACAGATCAGCAAGCTTTTTGCATAATGGGTGTAATGCATGGGGTTCTTCGACTGATATGTTTCGAATGAACAGTCTAAATACTCCAATTTATTATCCATGTGATGAGCACGTGAGACATTCTATTAAAAAACCTAATGATTATTTAGCAAAGGGCTTAATTGCTAAAATTTTAAAGTTTAGGTGCTTAATTAACATGAAAATTAATTCATGGGCTTAATTGCTAAAAATTTAAAATTTAGGGGCTTAAATAGATACAACAATTAATTCAAGGACTTGATTGACACAAAAATTAATTCAGCAATTTAATTGACATAAGGGTAAAATTTAAAGGTTATTTTGTGTAATTTACTCATTTTTATCCCATTGATTAAAATTTTGCTGTCGCTTAAAAAATATATAATCATTTTGAAAATATTTCACAAAATATTTGAAAAAAGAATAAAAATGACTATAAAATTTAAAAATGTATTTTCAAAACATTTCAATCTATTGATTGAAATATAATGAAACATCCTAAAATATCTTAAAACATTTCAAAATATTTGATGGAAACATGCTTAAACACCTCGAAACATTTTGAAAATGTCTCGAAACATTAAAATTTTGATTCAATCACTAATTTATTTCAATCTTTTTAAAAAATGAACTGTTTCTGATGGGCTAGGCCTAATGAGTCAACTTATGCTACGAGCCCAGTTTAAATTAAGAGCCCAACTCCAAGAGATTCAGCGCCCAAAGTGATCCACGCTCGGTCAATTTCATTAGGTTCGAGGGGCTATAGCACCAGAGAAGCATGCAAGGGTTATCTAAGAGTCTCTTCCTACTCTCCTAGCCACCTAGGAGTAAGAGTCATCTAAAAGTCTCCTCCTAGCCATCTCGGAGTAAGGGTCATCCAAGAGCCTCCTCCTAGCCACCTTGGAGTAAGAGTCATCCAAGAGTCTCCTCCTAGCCACCTTAAAGTAAGGGTCACCCAAAAGCCTCATCCTCGCCGCCTTAGAAAGAGTCAACACCCACCTCATCCTTTGACCGAGTCCTATGGAGAGTATTGTAACCGACTCACCCGTTGAGAAGATGTCGTCACCTCTTCTGAATCAGCTATTTAATTACTATTAAGTCGCCTCAATTCGTTATGACTGTCAGATTAGTTATTTAATTACTATTAAGTCGCCCTAATCCGTTATGAGACGACTATAAATTATAAGTCCCGCCAACACTTGGGGGGTATCATATTCAATCAAGCATATCTTTCATCTCCCTCTCATAGCTTGTAACTCTCTGCTCTCCTTACGCACCTGAGTTAATAAAATATCCAATGACCTAGTCATTCAAAGTGGACGTAGGTTACATCGATCGAACCACTGTAAACCTTGTCTTGCTTTTATCTCTATCTCTCACTTATCAATTACTGTATTTTTTACTGTTCAATTAACATGTGGTGTGCAAACCAATTTGCGCATCATCAGTTTGACATCATCTGTGGGAACGACAAAATTCTCACCTAATTACCTTTCTTGTTGTACCAATGACGATCATCGCCAGATCCATGAATCAGGCTGAAAACAATCCAGCATGAGAGGAAAAGGTTGATCCTGCACCAACCAATCTCGTTCCGAATGCACAACAGATGCTAGAATCAATGTAGCAGCTTGAAGCTTAGAACCAGCAGATTTTACAACTGATGCTCGCTGGACAATAAGAAGGAGCACAACTTGTGAAAACCCTAGGCAGAGGACCTCTACGCCCTGTGCGTCAAGGTGCTCCCCACTTGGGAGCCCCTTTGGGCGCCTCATACAAGGGAGCCCACCATGAGAGACCTCCACCCTCCACCTCAAACTCCCTCTTTCGGAGATCAAAATTTCCAAGAAGATGAGGGTGAGAATCAAAGTGTGGAGCATGAGAGTCATTTTCATAACAATTCCAAATGAGCCCCAAATCACTAGGACAAAAAAATCAAAGAAATACAGAATCAAGTGGGCGACGTCTTCAATGCCATGAAGGCACAAAGACCAGAAATCGTGGACTACCTTGTAAGGCGAACTGATTAGGGATGTCAATGGACCGAAGCGGGGGCAGAGGGTATAGCCTTCATCCCCATACCTGCTTAAAAAATCTTCGNGGTATAGCCTTCATCCCCATACCTGCTTAAAAAATCTTCGTCCATCCCCCGGTCTACTCCCGTTAACGGGTATAATTTTCATCCTCATCCCTGTTCACAGATAAATTTTTAATCTCCATCCCCATCCCCGCTTCCCCGTACCCGCCCAAGCCCAAACTCAAGCTCAAGCCCAAGCCCACTAGAGTACCAAAGTTTGATGTTTGGGCATCCACCTATCATAAACATTTTTGCTCCAAGCTTAGAGCAGCTGTGTTAATAGATTATTTGCATGATTTGTCACAAAAATATCTATTTGCATTATTGACTGCACTGACTTAATTAAACTGTCTATCATTTACGGTGTATGATGCAAGCAAACTTGAAGGAAAGGGGGAGGAGGAGGACATAGACTACATTAAGAAAACAATAAAATCAGAGAGAATGTTCATCATATTAATGATTATGTCAAACTATCATGCCAAACATATTATATGATATTACGATAAAAGAAAGCAATGTAATTCAAAATTGCAAGATTGCACCTATAGCTAAATTGAGATAGTTAGATGGATTAATTACAAATGACAATACAAAAGACAAAACAAAAGGAATGATCTGATGAGAAGATTTAAGTTGCACCATCTGAAGACAAGCTGAACCATTTAAGGCTCCAAGCTGCTTTTCCTATTTTCTATATCAGACGATCGACAATGATAGAAATATCATAGAAATTGGTTCAAGTAAACAATAAGAACAAGTGAAAAGGCAAAGAAACACAAGGATTGAAGCTGTAAGGACAGATCACGTGGCCATTAATACATCTTAGGGATGAAAAAATTTGTGTAGCCTATTTCAACTTTAATATTGTAAACCCAAGTGCAGGTAGAGCGAAATAATATAATTCTCGGAAGACCGAGGTCAAATCCACAAGGAATTATAATAAGAAAACAATCACACAAATACTAAAACAAATTTAAAAATAAATGATTTGTTTAGAAAATTGTTGAGTGGAAAAAAATAATTTAAATAATTAAAACAGTAATATAAAAAATACTAGAGCATCAGGTACACCCTCTCAATTTCATACAATAATGATTAAAGACTCAAATCTTAACTTAAGACAAAAATCAGATGTCGATTGATTCAAGTAACAAATCAAATAAGAAAATCAAAAGTTATAATCAAAATATTATTCAGGAACCTCAATAATCATCCAATTATATTATTTTATAAAATAATGATAATAACCTCAAGCGTAGAATAACCAGTTATTTACTCACATGGAAATTCAAGCAATCGATGTACATGGCACAACGACTCAAGAATTTTTACAGAGCAAAAATTTTGCTATAAAATCAGAAGTTAAATTAACAAAACATCATAAATCATTAAACTCAAAATCAATAACATTACCGTACTTCATTGAGAGGTTCTCCCCTAACCCTAGCTTAGCCTTCTAGCCAAATATAACGAACTAAAATCAAAACAAAAAGATGGGAAAAAGAATCATCAAAATCTCTAAATGAGAACCCCTATTTATACTAAAAATAAATTCTACGTACAGGTTGAAAGGAATTCTTTTCCAAAAAATAAGTTTTGTAAGGTTAAATCCCGTGCATAAAATCTTTGGGACGTAGATACAAAATCTGTCCAAATTTTGAGCTTGAATTTCGCATATTTAGAGGCTGAATCACGAAAATGTTGTGAAATACACTATTGTAGCCCTTGAAGTCTTCTTTCTAACCCCCAAAAATCAAGTAAATCGGATATAAAAGTCCAAAGTTATAACTAAAATACTAAAAATATATCAAATCCTTATCTTGTAGGATACTTTTCTAATCCAACTCTATATGAGTTTTCTTCTAACTTGGACTCTTGTAAGAATTAAATTGTTGTAATATCTTCAAGTCTTCCTATTTCAATCTTAACTCTTCAATCCTTATCAATTGTGATTCTTCCTCTAGTGACTAATTCACTTGCATTATCGATATTATTACTTTAAATTAACTAATTTACCTACAAAATAAATCAAACAACTAAAAAAAGTATCAAACTAGAAAATCAAGAAATTTAACACGTTTAATCAAAAATAATATTCAATTAACCAATCATTAAATATAATAAATTAAAAATTTTGATGATTAATCACACCCCCAACCTGAATGTTACTATTCCCTAGTAATACATAGATCCTAAAATCTAAAAACTAAAAACAAAATATCCTAATAAAATAAAATACAAATCCACTTTCGTAGGACTCACGATTGTATTTAGTGTATGCAACAAACATTTAAACCCCTAGGTTCCCCCTAGTGGACGAGAATAGTCTCGTGAGAGTTTTCAGAGATGATACCCACAAACATCACCTTGTGATCAAATATCTGAATAATAATTTTATAACACAAATTACTACCACAATATAAAAATTCTAAGCTACAAGCTTTTTTATAAGCACATGCAAAACAAAATATAGAATTCTATGCTATATAAATGTATGCACTTATCATGTTCCCATATAAAATCGTGTGTAGAGTGAATTAACTATACCAAGTTAGCAATTTGTTTGGTAATCACCTCTACAACCATCAACTATTCGTCTCAATGTCAAATCTCACTAAATAATTCACTCATAAAAGATTTTTCAGATTATAGTGAATATTCCCTCAAATATCACATGTGAGAAGAAGATATTTAAGTTAAAACAAAATAATGCTCACATGTTCCATTAAAAAAAAAAGTGATCCAAAAGAAAAGGATTTGACATAATCTAATGAAAGGAAATTAACACACAATATATAAATAATCATCATTCTTTTCCTTATTCACACAAGTTATGCATCCACCAATACACTCTTGAGATCAGATAGGTCTTTATTTAAGGTTGTAATGGGGCCTTGAGATTAGGGTTTTTGAAACAAAAAGATATTCAACAATTCAAAAGACTATCCCGAGAGAACATGTATATTACGCAACCAAACTTCTTTTCATAGTCTTTCACCCTCCATTATTTAGAAGCACAATTTACAACACTTGCTCATATTTTTTCAAACTCATGCTTGCTATTTTTCTTTTTTTCTTTTAATTTACTTTTTCACAGTTAGACATATTGTCTTTTTTTTTCTTTTCAACTTTTTTTTCAGCAAAACATCTAATGCAAATATTCACAAGTATGCAATTTTTTTTTTCACAGTCTTTTCTCAACCCAACATCTCTCAAATTACATAAACAATAAAAAGCTCAATCTCGAGATAACCAAGGGTAAAAGATATTATTTTTTTCTTTCATTAGTTTGGTTATTATTTGTTGGGTATAAAAAAATAAGATTTTGCCTCAAAGTCTCAATCACGGCTTTTAGGGATAATAATATTCAAAGAATAAGGATTAGGCTCAAATATTATCAAAGATGACCTAAAATTATATTTCAAGAGTTTTTGATAACACACTTTCCATGCAAATAATTTAAAATCAAGTAATCATTCATAATATTGGTGTTGATCAAAACAAAAATAATGAGATTATTGAAAAAGATTAGCTGAATTAAAATATTATTTATTGAGTAAATGTAAATAACCCTCCAAAAACAAATTGGATCAAAACTCACCAGGGTTTTATGTATCTCCATTATATGTTTCAAGTTCTCAAGGTAAAATACTTAATAAATTTTCTACTTGGTAAAGTCTAAAGTGTACAAATTGTGAGTTTTTATAAGAATATGATACGAGATACAAAAATATAGAATAAAGTTCTATGTGATGCTTAAACAATTGCAAATTTAAAGCTAAACAAAATATTTTTATATTGTGGTATCAAACTATGCACAAAAATGTTATTTAGATATTTAATAACCAACAATTTTTTTTTTTTTTTTATTATTTTTTATTTTTTTAGCAAAGTAAATAAACTAAAAAAATATATAAATTAGGAATTTTCACAACACAAAAAAATACTCATACCCCCAACCTAAATCCAACATTATCCTCAATGTAAAAATAAATACCTTAATGTTCAATAAAAATAATGAATAAAAATCAAAGGGATAGGAATACTTGATTCTGCAACAACTCTAAAACCTAAAAATAAAAATTCAACAAACAAAGAAAACTATAAATCGAAACAAACAGAAAAAAAATTAAAATTAATCAAAAAAAAAATAAAATAAATTCTAACTACTATGTACAAATAAAAATAAAAGCTCACGTTCAATCCTGTTTCAAGTCAGATTTGAATATGCGACCATTTAATTTTACTGACTTAAGAATATGGTGTCGAAGTAACTTATTTAATCGAATTATCCACTCATATACCGAATATATCTTTTGAACATGCAAGAAAAGGGAGATATATACATTTTTATACAAATCTAACAATGAGATAGAAAATAGATTTTTATTAATTATGACACACAACTCAACTTTTATACCCTCATCAAGATTAGATATGTGAATCTCATTACTACTTGTTAATAATGAAAGGTCTTTGGGCTCATTAGCCTATTGTGGAATAATAATGTCACTTAATTTTTTACTATCAAGCTCTCATTACATTAATTATTTTCAACTTCTTGTTTTTGTATCAATATATTGAGCTTGTCTTTTATCTCTTAAATATCTTGACTTATTTGGGCATTAAAAGCTAGTTGGCTTTGCATAAATTCACAAAGAATGTCTTTCAAATTCTTTTCTTGTGGGTCATGGTAGGGTGGATATTGGGGAGGGTCTTGTGGTGATGTGGCATATATAGGTAGCTGATAATGTTCATTCTCTCAACCAAAATTACGATAAAAATTTTCAGAACAATGGCAGGGGTAAGATTGAAAAGAATTAGGTAATACAATTGTTACATTCCTAAAAAATTGTCGAGCAGTTGGAATAAAAGGACAAACCTCAATGGAATGGCCATACACATCACAAAACACACACAGTTCCTCCATCGGGGAAAATCTTCACACCACATTAAAAAAATAAAAAATATAAAAATAAAAATTATGAAATATCTAACTTAAAGAAAAATAAAACAAATAAATAACAAATAATAAAAAAAAGGACGAGATTACCAAATTTATGATGAATCTCAAATCTGGCAAACCTCAATAGATGTGATGGCTCATTGTCAAACAATTCTCCAGCAACGGCGCCAAAAACTTACTTCAACTTTAATATTGTAAACTCAAGCGCAGATTGAGCGAAATAATATAATTCTCGGAAGACCGAGGTCGAACCCATAAGGAATTGTAACAAGTAAACAAACACACAAATACTAAAATAAATTTAAAAATAAATTATTTATTTAGGAAATTGTTGAGTGGAAAAAAATAATTTAAATAATTAAAACAGTAATATAAAAAATATTAGAGCATCAAGTACACCCTCTCAATTCCATACAATAATGATTAAAGGCTTAAATCTTAACTTGAGACAAGAATCAGATGTCGATTGATTCAAGTAACAAATCAAATAAGAAAACCAAAAGATATAATCAAAAGATTATTCAGGAACCTGAATAATCATCCAAGTATATTATTTTATGAAATAATGATAATAACCTCAAGCGTGAAATAACCAGTTATTTATTCGTAGGAAAATTCAAACAATCGATGTATATGACACAACGACTTAAGGATTTTTACAGAGCAAAAATTTTGCTATAAAATCAGAAGTTAAATTAACAAAATATCATAAATCATTAAACTCAGAATCAATAACATTACTGTACTTCATTGAGAGGTTTTCCTCTAGCCCTAGCCTTCTAGCTAGATATGACGAACTAAAATCAAAACAAAAAAGATAGAAAAAAGAATCCTCCAAATCTCTAAATAAGAACCCCTATTTATACTCAAAATAAATCCTAAGTACAGTTTGAAATGAATTCTTTTCCAAAAAAGAAGTCTTGTAAGGTTAAATTCCGTGTATAAAATCTTTGGGACGCGGGTACAAAATCTGTCCAGACTTCAAGCTTGAATTTCGCATATTTAGAGGCTGAATCACGAAAAATTCGTGAAATACACTTTTGCAGCCCTTGAAGTCTTATTTTCAACCCTCAAAAATTAAGTAAATCAGATATCAAAGTCAAAATTTATGACCAAAATACTGAATATATGTCAAATCTTTATCTTCTAAAATACTTTCATAATCCAACTCTAAATGAGTTTTCTTCTAACTTGGACTCTTATAAGAATTAAATTGCTGTCATATCTTCAAGTCTTCCTATTTCAATCTTGGCTCTTCAATCCTTATCAATTGTGATTCTTTTTCTAGTGATTGATTCTCTTGCATTATCCATTATTACTTTAAATCAACCAATTTACCTGCAAAATAAACCAAACAACTAGAAAAAGTATCAAACTAAAAAATCAAGGAATTTAACACATTTAATCACAAATAATATGTAATTAACCAATCATTAAATATAATAAATTAACAATTTTGATGGTTAATCATAGCCTATCCTAGGTAATTGGCATTCAAAGCTTTGCTAAATTTAATTGATTTGCGTGCTTGCAAGGGAAAAAAAAAGACAACGAAAAACTGAATTTGTAGGAACATTATCATACCACCCAAACATGCTTCACAAAAAATGAATGTATAATTTCAAGTAGTAGTACTAGCGTTGTGGATACCATCATTTTGCAATAATATAAATTTTTATACCAAATATAGGAAACTTTCTGTCAAGAAACAAAAAATGTGTATCTTAATTGAATAAATAAGAAATAAGGATTAGTTATTCACTATGTCAATCTCAATACCCAAGTAGAGGCTATTTTCCACAGGAAAAAGGAATATGCATTTTCCAGTTTTATACAAACAAGATAACTCTGTAAGTGGGCGGCGCTGCTGATATAACAGGGACGGGGTGGGGTTAAGGGTAAGTCTATTCTTGCCTTCATCCCCGCTTGGGTTTATATCGGTATTTTCGTATATGTCCACCGTCCAATACGTATGGTCCATTCCCGGTTCAAACGGGGACGAGTTTGGACGAATACCCGTTTTTCTCCGGTTCACTACCATCCCTAGAACTGACACACCTTTTGTGCCATATGTGGCAAACTACCATCTTCCCCAAAAGTTCAAAATATCATCTATAGAAACTTTCGACGATACAAATGACTCATTTGATCACCTAGAAACCTACAAGACCTTAATGCAGCTGCACAACGTCCCTAGTGAAATTATGTGTAGGGCATTCCCAACTACCTTGAAGAGATCAGCGCAACAATGGTTCGCCAAACTCACTCCGGCCTCCATAGGCTCCTTCGCCGAACTAAGTAGATCATTTGTGACACAATTCATTGGTGGACGCCACCAGCAGAAGCCTGTCATCCATCTGCTTAGTGTAAACACAAGATCGAGAAGAGAGCCTAAAGAGTTACATCACTCATTTTAATGAGGAGATCCTCCAAATCGAGGAGTCCAATGATAAAGTCACCCATGAGCGCCTTTTTGGGAGGCCTCCGCTCATCGAGTTTTCTCTTTTCAAAAATGAAACGACCACCAAAGGGCATGCCAAACTTATTGGCAAAAACTAAAAAATATATGAATGCTGAGGAAATCAACAGGTCCAGGCGAGGTGAATCATCTCATGGATCACCAAAAGATTGACCTTCCTCTGCATTGCTCTCAAGTAGACAACCTATATATCCAACTTAGCGGCTCTCTCGCGGGTTGTTAAAAGCTTGGCCTCTACACTGCTTTCTAGCAGACAACCAATATATCCAGCTTTGCGGCTCTCTCGCTGGTCGCCAAAAGCTTGGCCTCTGCACTGCTCTCAAGTAGGAAGCATATATCTCCAGATTAACGGCTCTCTCGCGGGTAGTCAAAAGCTTGGTCTCTACGTTGCTCTTAAGCAAGCAGNACTGCTCTCAAGTAGGAAGCATATATCTCCAGATTAACGGCTCTCTCGCGGGTAGTCAAAAGCTTGGTCTCTACGTTGCTCTTAAGCAAGCAGCCTATATCTTCGGCTTAGCGACTCTCTCGTGGGTCACCAAAAGCTTGACCTCTGTACTGCTCTTAAGCAGGTAGCTTATATATTCAACTTAGCGGCTCTCTCGCGGGTCACCAAAAACATGACATATGTATGCTTTTAAGTAGGCAGCCTATATCTCCAACTGAGCGGCTTTCTCGCAGGTCGCCAAAAGCTTGGCCTTTGTTCTGCTCTTAAGCAGGTAGCCTATACCTCCAGCTTAGGCGCTCTCTCATTGGTCGCTGAAAGCTCGATCTCAAAAGGTGCAGCTTTCACACGAGCAATCCTCAAACTCTGTCTTTGTTCTCACGCNGCTTGGCCTTTGCTCTGCTCTTAAGCAGGTAGCCTATACCTCTAGCTTAGGCGCTCTCTCATTGGTCGCTGAAAGCTCGATCTCAAAAGGTGCAACTTTCACACAAGCAGCATGCGCTCTCTCTCTAGGTAATCATATTATATATTTTTTGATGTTGGAATAACATTATTTTTGTTATCTCTAGGCACGCTTTTGAAACTCAGGCCGTTTGTAACTTACATGCCTTATCCATCCGGCACTTCAGCTCGTTGCTGCAGCACTCCCGCACTTAACAACTAGTGCAAACAAGACTTGCTTGTGATTGTCCCCAAACAGCGCTCCTCTATCGTGATCAACAAAATCGCCACTTGAGTGACGCCCACCACCTCTCAAGTGCCCAACCCAAGCACCCAACATCTCTCAGGCGCCTAACATCTCTCAGGCGCCCAACCTAGGAGCCCAGAAGTTGCCTGCTCGACCAAATCNTTCAGCTCGTTGCTGCAGCACTCCCGCACTTAACAACTAGTGCAAACAAGACTTGCCTGTGATTGTCCCCAAACAGCGCTCCTCTATCGTGATCAACAAAATCGCCACTTGAGTGACGCCCACCACCTCTCAGACGTCTAACCCAGGCGCCCAACACCTCTCAAGTGCCCAACCCAAGCACCCAACATCTCTCAGGCGCGGAGCCCAGAAGTTGCCTGCTCGACCAAACCGAGCGCCCAGCTCCTTGCTCGCTATTTTGACCGTAACTTTTGTTTTGTTACTCAAAATGAGTTTTATAATATATCAAATCGAAACTCTCAGCGAACCCTACAAGACTTATAGCCATAGGTTGTGATTGATGTTGTTAAAAGTCCAAAAAGGCCTAGAAACAAATGTTTTGGCCTCCCAAAGTTTTTTCCGTTGTCCGTTTAGCTGAAATTCAAATTCAACCGAATGCCCTTCTCTCTAAGTTTCATTGGATACTTAGACAAAAAAATACTTCAATTAAAGATAAAATATTAAATCTTTTAAATTTTACAATTAAAATTCATGTGTTTATTGTATCATTTATAAAAATAAAATCCNGTTTTTTCCGTTGTCCGTTTAGCTGAAATTCAAATTCAACCGAATGCCCTTCTCTCCAAGTTTCATCGGATACTTAGACAAAAAAATACTTCAATTAAAGATAAAATATTAAATCTTTTAAATTTTAAAATTAAAATTCATGTGTTTATTGTATCATTTATAAAAATAAAATTCAAAAAAAAATTCAATTTTTTCTTAAAAAATTGTAATTAGTATACAATTATATTGTCTATTAGAATTTAATTTAGTCGTTTATATGACCAAATTAAAATACCAAACTATCCTAATTAAATATAAAAGATATTGTGTTTATTACAGTTTGATACTTTGTTTAATTTTTTAGTTTTGTTCTAATAGACAATATAATTATACACTAACTATGTTTTTTTTTTAATAAATTTTTATTTTTGATTATATTTCAATAAATGACATAATAGAACATGAATTTTGGATGTAAAATTCATGTTCTATTATGAATAACTTGGACCCATTGTTTGATTTTTTTAGTTTTATTATAGATTATATAATTGTATCCTAATTACGATTTTTTTAAGAAAAAATTAATTTTATTTTAATAAATGATATAATAGAATACAAATTTTTGTTATAAAATTTAAAATATTTGATATTTGATATTTGATTGGAGTATTTTTGGTCTAAGTATAATATTTTAAAATTAAGGGGTCTAATTATTATATACTCACAAAATATAGGGGTCTATGTATAATATTTCAAATGTTAGGGAATTTTAATGATTAAATGACAAATTTTAAGGGATGTAAGTGTAATTCTACCTTTAAAAAAATATAGTAAAACCCACCACCAGTCGATTGATCCCTAGCGCCTCACTCCTCTTCGAATCTCAGACACTCTCGCCTCTCTCGCCGCCTTCTCTTCAGAGCCACAAGCCACGCGCATCCCAGGTTCTCTCTCTCTCTCTCTNCGAATCTCAGACACTCTCGCCTCTCTCGCCGCCTTCTCTTCAGAGCCACAAGCCACAAGCCACAAGCCACACGCATCCCAGGTTCTCTCTCTCTCTCTTTCTGTATGACAGTCTATGTGTGAGTCTTAATTCCTTTTGTTATTTCTGAAATTGAAATCATATGATGAGAGTTGCAGGAGTTTTTTTGTTAAACTAAATTATAATGAGTTTTAATCATTGATCTATATCTCGTTATTGAACTCTAAAATTTGGGGCCTTTTTAATATGTAGGGCTTAAAGCCCATGCTTTTTTGAATATACTGTTGAGCCGGCCATGTTCTGAGGTTTTGTGGAGTATGAAGCTAATTACCTATAATTTTTCTTGTATTTATTGGAAGATTGGGTATTAACTTGTCTGTTCTGAAATGGGTTTCTTAGTTCTTATAATTGTGCTTGTCTTGTGTTTAGATTCCTGTATTTCAATGGGGAAGAAGCGGAAACACAGTGAAACTGAGGTCGTAGCCAATGTAAAGAAAGATGAAAGTGCTCCAGAGAGAGCTAAACGGACACTTTTGGGATGGAAGGATAAGACTGAAGGGGAAAAAGAATCTAATGATTCTCCTGCGGTTTTTAGAAGTAACGAGAAGGTCTTGGTTACTTGTTCGCGCCGCATTAACTTTAGGTGGATTTTTTATTTCTGTGATCTAACTTTTTTGCCCCTATGCGGGGAATTTCATACATATGTTATTTCTAATGGTATTAATGTTAAATTTAGGTATCGGCACCTGATGTTGAACTTGGTTTCTCTTTTGCCTCATTGTAAGAAAGATAACAAAGTTGAGTCCAAGCAAAGTAAAGGCTCGACCCTGAATGAGCTAGTTGAGTTAAAAAGTTGTTCATCTTGTTTGTTTTTTGAGGTAAATTTTGCTTCTTCTTTTTTTTTTTAATGATTGTATATAGCTCTGATTCTGCCTTCTGGTTGAATTATGGTTTCATTTTATAACATTTTACTGTTAGTTTTGGACGTTTATGACCGAGATTAGCTCCATCATTTTTCAAGCATAAGAACATGTGGGAATTCTAAATGCAGGATGATAGATTGGTGCTTTAGTCATTCTGTTTCCATAGGGTCACATGTACGTTTTATCGTTCTTATTTCAGTGCCGGAAGGGGAAAGACCTTTACCTATGGATGTCCAAGTGCCCCAATGGTCCGTCTGTGAAGTTTCTAGTTAATGCAGGTAATACTTTATTTGGGATATAATGATATGGGTTTGTGGGATTTACTTGCCTCAAACCTGTAGCTTTTGTAAATTTGCACCAGTTTTGTCAAGCTGCAATTATTCTTTTATCTATCGATGTGCATAATGTATTCATTTTTTTCAAAGATTGGTGAAACCTGGCCTACTTATTAAAATTTCTTTTGTCACTTAAGTTCACACCATGGAAGAACTGAAGCTTACCGGAAATCATCTGAAAGGCACACGACCTATTTTGACTTTCTCAACTAATTTTGAGAAGGATCCCCATTGGAAACTTCTGAAAGAGATGATCATGCAGGTGTGTTATTCTTACTTCCACATTTTTTATTTTGTTTTGCACAACTTAGATAAAGCAATTGTCATCTTCTGAAGATTACTCCACATATCTTATCTATATGTCCTGCAAGGGAAAAGTTTAAACATATGTGATTGGGGCTAGTGTTTTGGGTTTGGCTGTGTTGTTCTGGATTCTTCATCATGCAAAGCCCCCGTACAAGTAATGCAGTTTTGAAAAGCTCATGAAGCTTTGACTCTTGTTACAGCATTAGAATTTTGACAGTTAAAACTGGCATGGAGAAGACCAGTAGTGTTTTTTCCAATTTCAACTATTGAATGGACCTAGGCTAACAATGTTACCCGCCATCGTAGAAATCCATTATCCCAAAAATAGAGTCTTCACTCAAAACATCATTTTGTTCAATAGATGACTCCATGTGCGATTGCTAAAGGTTCTAAGCTTGCTATACTGTCATTGTTTTGAAATTTCTGTTCCTTTTTTGGCAGATATTTGGAACGCCCAAGGATCACAGGAAGTCTAAACCTTATCATGACCACGTATTTGTTTTCTCAATTGTTGATGACCATATTTGGTTCAGGAATTACCAGGTCAGCGAAAGTCCACATAAAATCTGATATTTATATGAATACATCAACTGATGGAAGCATGAACTTACCATGAGCCAAAAGTTGATGCCACTCGTGCATGTTCATGTGTAGTATATATGTGATTTTAATGTCCAAAAGTGTCGCAGGACACAGGCGCACTTATAGCTGTTTACAAATATGTAAAGACACATGCTTGTCGATAAAATATGTGTATACTTTTTGCCTCAAAGTTCTAATCTAACAAACTGAATGTGAGTGGTTTTTCTTTTTCCATGGAGTTGATTGAGTGAACTCATCTTCGTAATAGGGGCAAAGTGCTTAAGGTGGGTGGTTTTTAGATTATTGTGGACAATCATTAATGTAACCATTTTAGGGCATTGATTATGAATTCTTGAAGGAGTTTTCTGTAGATTGAAAACAGTTTGACGCTGATATGAAATGAGATTTGTTTTTGTTTTGATTTTAACATTGGTCTGACAAGATTTTAAAGTGTTGTGGGCTATTCTATACTATGGACCTGTGGATGACATGGTGAAAAGGTAGGCTCTCAATATTGTAAAATGAAACTAGGTTCCTTTGATGTGCTATAAATGACCTGTGGATGATTATCTGAATTTTATGAATTGCCTCTCAAAATCAAATATTTATTTTCCTTGGCTGCAAAAGCGGTTGTAATATGATACTGGGACTCTCGAGTCAGTTCTGTATTTCATCTTTCTGATACCATACTGTCTTCTCTTTGTTTATCAACTGACTAAATTAGCTATCAATTTGTTTTTGGTGATATTGTGTTCTTGTATTCTCAAAACAGATATCTTGTCCTCGTACTGGTGCAAATAAAGTAGACCGAGGAGACCTGGATAAGATGACTCTTGTTGAGGTTTGCTGTAATACATTGTTAGTACACATTAACATCTACCATTATATTATAATGAATTAATCTCGTTCGTGCTTGTGGATAGGTTGGTCCAAGATTCTGTTTGAATCCGATAAAGATCTTTGGTGGCAGCTTTGGTGGCCCAACATTATATGAGAATCCATTTTATGTCTCGCCAAACCAGGTAGGAGATCTTTTTTTCTGGCTAACCTTGGTTTCAGAGGCTTAGTTCAGGGCTGTTGATAGCAGTACTTAATGCTTAAAATTGAACTTTAAGCACTTAATGAATTAAACCCGTTTGATAACCTTTAAAGCTCGTACCATTTAATATTTTAAGCACTTATTAAAAATAGTCTAAAATTTTAAATAGCAAGCAACCTATCTATTACTTAATGCCGAAAATGTTAGTCAATAATGATTTTATAAATTCTTTTTAATGGACAAATATACCCTGAATGCATTTTACATTCTTAACTTTTCAATACCCATCGTCCACCACCACCACCATTGTGCTGCCGCCACCACTACCACATTCAATTTAATATTTAAATTTAACCAGATACCAATAGTCTACGAAGTAAAAAATTCAGTATTCAATTTTCAGTATTAAGCTCTCAGTTTTATCAAATACCACCCCTCCCACTATTTTCCACAAATTTTAAAGCAACTTTTGCCTTGACCATTAGGTATATCACATGTTGGGAAAGGTGAATCCTGTCCATTGCTGGCAGGAAGCGACCCCTAACTGCTGTTATTTTTCTGTTGGTCTGTTATTAAACTTCTTAAGAGTAAATTATGAAAATGTTTCAATCTTCCAGGGGAGCTAGGCTGACGCAAGAGTGTTTCCTTAATTCAACTGATGGGCATTTTTGTGTTTTAGGCAGTGGCATCCCATGTGATACGTCTAGTAACAGTGCACATTCATAATTTTGCAATGGATGGTTTAATATGCTATCATAACTTATGCGTCATATTGCATGCTTTCAGATTCGCGCATTGGAGAAAAGGCAGAAAGCGGGCAAGTTTGCAAAGAAGGTGAAAGCCAAGACAAGGAGGAAGATGCACGAACTCTCAAATCCCTTGGAGCCTGATGAATTTGCTGAGATATGGAAGGAGTGAAGGGGTCGGTAGCCAACCATGTCGGTGGTCATCTTCTCTTCTCTGATGAAAGCATGTTTTCTTGACGACATTGTAAAAAACATGACACAGAAAATTTTGGTCGCGTCTGAGTACAATTTTGCCTGCCAATTTATATCAAAAACTGGCATGTTTTTGAATGTTATTATTTTTGTGCACATTGGATTTGGATACTTCCCGCTGCTTAAATTCTTGTCTTGTGTTTCAGGGAAACTTTTAATCCGGCATGCTCTTGACTACTTAATAATACAACGGTGTGGTATATATTTCATGTGTCAATAGGCCCAACTTTTTGACCAACGATCTAACAACTTGGGTTTTACGTACCTAATTCTTCCGGCAACACTGTTGGTAGATCCCTGTATATTGGGAATTTTTTATCCACCAGTCAACAATCGCCATGGGACCCATTTCCCTCCTAGTCTTCCTTGACCCCACTATCCTTTCTCCACTAAAATACAACGAAACATTTAATAACCCCACCCTTGCTGTGTAACTATGTCAATGTTGGCTGAGTTGGATTTGTATCGAGTGATCGGTGGATTTGGATCAAAAAAATATTTTATTTATTTATTAATTTATGTCTAATAAATTATATTTATGTTTATATTGTGTATATATTTATCTATTAATTTTAACGCAATTTAATTTATTTATTATTTTAACTAAATTTAATTTATTCATTTAAAAAATAAGTCGCTTAAAAAAGTGGCCAAATTTTGTGTGTTACCCTTCTCTGGATGTAACTTTCTTTACGGAAGGTAGATGTAATGTAACTTTCTTTAGTCTTTATATATACCTCCTGCATTTCACACACAATTTACCACCAAACAGTCAAGCACAACCTCACAAGCACGCACGTTCTCTCTCTCTCTCTCTCTGCATACCATTTTCTTCATCCTCCGTCAAAATTTTCGAGTTTCCTTCTACCCAAAGATTCCCTCTGTGTTGCATGGCAGTTCAGTTGCTGACCCATGAGGTGGCTGACATCTGTCTCGGCAAACCGCCACTCAGGTCTCTTTCTATCTCCGCCACCGTCGGCGATGCCTTGGCCGCCCTCAAAGCCTCCGAGGACACCCATATCAGTGTATGGAGCTGTGACCACTCCAAGAACAGTTATGATTCTGATGACCACTGTCTATGTATTGGCAAAGTTTGCATGGTTGATGTCATTTGCTATCTCTGCAAAGGAGAAAACCTCTCTTCCCCATCCTTGGCTTTGAAATCGCCACTGCCTGTATTGCTCTCGAAGACCCATGATCTGGTGAGGCACGTGGAACCCTCTTCGAGGTATGGATAACAAACTCTCTCTCTCTCTCTCTCTCTCTCTCTCTGTATATATATATATACACCATTTTCTTATTTGTGAAGTTTATTACTTTCTGGAATGGTTTCCATAACTTGTGTGGTTTGGGCATTGTAAGCTTAATTAATGGAGGTATTGTTGACTCACTTGAATATTAAACCTCTGTTTTCTCTAAACTTTGACTGTCAATTAAATTGATAATTATTTCACCCTTTGGGTTAATCTTTGCAACTTCACAATGAATATTAATGGAGGTATTGTTAATTCCCTTGAATAATAAACGTCTGTTTTTAGTATTCTTTGACTGGAAATTAAATTGAGAATTATTGGCCCGATTGCAACCTCATGGTACTATGCCCGCGCATGCGGATCCAATTAGCGAAAATATCAGTGCTAGACTCCTAAAAGATTTTGATCATAGTCGGTCAACGCGTAAAGTTGACACTATAGCTTCCGGCAAGTGTTTAAGGTCTCTGTTCCTAGAAAATGTTTTCTTTTGAGCCATATCAGCAATTTAGGGGTCGAAGTCGAATATGGGGCCTCGTAACCCCCGATAAAGGCCTCTCTTATTGGCATATGCTTTTGGTATAAAGAAGTATTCACTGTGATTCGTTTCCTCTTTTTCTTAATCAACTTTCAGCCAATTGATAGTACAAAAATCTTAATTTTTATTTATTTCTATTTTTTATGTTCATGGGAGCTTAGATTTCTCCAAATTCTTGGAAGATTACTGTCGAATTTAACATCTAAGTTGATTTATATTCATACATGTTGATTGTTTTAATGGCATAACCTCTGTTTTGTTTGCACTTGCAGTTTGTTAGAAGCCATTGATCTCATCCTCCAAGGTGCTCAGAATCTTGTGGTTCCAATAAAGATCAACATTAAAAACAACCCAAAAAGAAAACAACTCCTCCAAAAATCATCAATTAGTCCCACCACTCACAATGGCATTGAGTTTTGTTGGCTTACCCAAGAAGATGTGATCAGATTCCTCCTCAGCTCAATTGGTTTTTTTTCACCCATTCCCACCCTCTCCATCGATACGCTTGGCATAATTAGTACTGATTTTTGCGCTATTGAGTACGACTCCCCAGCCTCATCAGCAGTGGAAGCCATTTCTCGCTCCCTTGCTGACCAAACTTCTGTTGCGGTGGTTGATGGTGATGGACTTTTGATTGGTGAGATCTCTCCTTTCACCCTCGCCTGCTGCGATGAGACAGTTGCAGCCGCTGTCACGACCCTCTCTGCTGGGGAACTCATGGCCTACATAGACTGCGGAGGTCCCCCAGAGGATTTAGCAAGGGTCGTGGAGGCGAGGTTAAAGGAGAGAAAGTTGGAGGGAATGTTGGAGAAATTTGGGATTCCTCAATCTAGCATTCCCTCCAATAGCTCCTCATCTTATGATGAGGAGTTGCCATCCCCACAAACGACATTGCCGAGGTCAGGGAGGTATAGTAGGTCTAGTAGCTACTCGGCAAGGATGGTAAACAGGGGAGAGGCCATAGTGTGTCATCCAGGGAGTTCTCTAGTGGCAGTGATGATTCAGGCGATTGCATACCGTGTGAATTATGTTTGGGTCACCGAAGAGGATTGTACCTTGGCTGGAATTGTTACATTTTCTGACATGTTGGAAGTTTTTCGGGAACATTTAGAGTCCGTGGCCTAAGAAGATGACAACCTCGGAGTGAAGCTATGATACTATTCAATGATAGTGAAGGGGAAGAAAATGCAGAGCCAAGTTGTGATTGTGAGCCAAGTTATTTGGTTGTGTATCAGGTCTGATTATGGATTTGGTCAATTGTGATCTTGCTCGGAATCATTTTGATTTCTATTTTTATATCAAAAAATTGCTTTCGCGCTTATAATAATAACAGAATAAAAGACACAATTCAGGCACGGACAGATTTCATTTTCATCAGTCTCTATCTATCTTCTTTCTTTGAGCTTGTGCAAAAAAAAAAAAAAATTTTCTTTCTTTGAGAGTGTTTGCCTTTATTCTGGATTTTTGTTGCTATGATCACTTCTATCTGTAAGGACACAACAAAATTGTACAGAACATTATTTGATGGAGTCCTGGTGATCTCACCTTAACCATACCTTAGGCTGAAGAATTTCTTTAATGCTTCACTTTAGCAGGCTCTATCAACTGTCAGATAAGAGTAGACCCCTTGGGCTGTGCCTGCAATAGTACTACTGTTCACCTGGCCTCTCGGGTTGTGAGAGTTTTTGTTCTTGCGTAGACTAGGTGATGGCGTTGAGCATTCTTCTTATGATTTGTTCAGTGCCCTTGTGGGCATTTTTGAGCTTCATTGTAATATCTTTTCTTTATTTATGGAAATAAAATCAATTTAACTACCAATGAAAGATATGAGTAAGAGGTTAGCAGATATTCATATGGGGCCAGAAGACAATATGTTGATATGCTACTTAGCAAAGATGTTGATCCTTTTATGCTTAATTTTGTCATTCTCAGATAGACAAGCTTCATTCAGTTTTGTATGGTTGATGTTTTCCTCTGTCTTCTGCTCTAAAATTGCTGTCAAACTCTCCATGAGCCAAAGAAAATTGTAACAATCTTCGAATTTCAAAAAATACTAAACTCATCTCTCCCAACATTCATGCTCTATTAGAATCTGGAGATTCTTGATCTTCACATTAATTAACCTCAACTCGCTTAAATTTTGCGTACCCAAAACCTACTCGAACAGGAGACTAGCCCGGCGGATAGACACCAGTCTGGTTTTTAAGCTCAGTCGGGGACACCTAATGAAGGTCGGTACGCGCAACAACAATGCACCAACTTTACCGAATGGTAAAATCAGTGAACTTGCATGAAGTTGATGGATCTTATCAATTTCCATTAGCTTTTTTCAAGTACTTTGGCCTGAGAAAACAGAAAGCACTTAGAAAAATGTTCACTTTTGGATGGAAGCTGCGCAATGTTTGGCAGTTTGGACCCCTTTTGCTGTCATTTGCCGTTAATAGTGTAGAAGATGACAACATGAGAGTATAAAGTTTCTATCTGTTCTGTTGAATAACATTAGGCAGAGCGTGAATCTGAAACTGTATTTGTTTTGCATGATTAACGTGGGATGAGGATGTGGGTCTTGATCCTTGGAGATTGTTTGATTCAACAACAATCCTCTTCCTAATCCATCAGATTTGAATTCCATCCATTATACGTTTCTTCAACTTCAAGTTACATACTATGAATTGAAATTGAACTCACTATATGGAAGTGGGTCTCATCGATACGCATGTTGATCTATCACAAATGAAAATTGAGGCAAATTGTATCCGCTAGACCTCGATCCAATCCCACCTTACTCACTAAAAGGTCATAATAGATGTAATTAAAATGTAATATGTATGTCACGTTTTAGACTTACTCTTTTTTAAGTGGGAAAATGCTAATGCGGAGGTTAAAACTTTAGATTAATAACCCTGTACCATCAACCAAGATTAAAGTGTGTAACAACTCATCTTAATGACCCTGGGGGGGGGGGTAGAAAAAGTGTGGCTTGATAGCTATGGTTGCTTATTGGTAGCAGTAAATCATCATTTGAGTTGCTTGATAGTCCAATTTTTAAATATCTTAACCATTTTTCATGATGTGTAAGTCATCTAACCAAAAACAAAAATTCCTCTTTCAATCATTCTCTGCCAATGGAAGTCTCTATCAAGTTCTGTGTTAATATTGTTCACAAATTTTACATTTGGTTAAAGGCTTCACATTTGTATATAACAAGGTGTTTAGTATTCATTTCTTCAAATTATACCATGTGTGTCCGTGTACTTGAATTTGGGAATCAATCTTTGCAAGATAAGAGATAAGACTCTCTATCACTTTATTTTCTCAAACCACTTTGTAGACGGTGTTTAGTTAACCAACTTATGGGTCTTCCAACTATCTATGCAGACTTTTTAAAGTAATTGAACCTCAAATGAAAAGTGCTTGCACAATGTTGCTGGAAATTTGTAGATGTAAAATTTTCAATTCTGGCTGCCATTGCCATATTAGAAGTCACAGTAGAACATCACTAGGGGCCCAAATTAGGTTTTGTAGGCCACATTATTCATTTTGTTATTTGACACCGATAAAAAAAACCAAGGTACTTGGAAAAATGGTCACTTACGATGCTTACTGTTTTGGATGCTTTCTGCTAACATTTTCCCTTAATGGGGTAGAATATGACAACAGCAGCCTGTATTATAATTTTTCTTTTTTTAATGATCAACTTAGTATGAAGATTTGTTCCTACTCGATGATGATGGTCAAAACATTATCAAATGCGGGATGAATCCGGAAATTTTGGACTTTTCTTCTTTAGTTTTGCTGGTAAGTCGTGAACAATCAAGAAAACAAACAAACAAGCATAATAACATGAGATTTATGTGGTTTGATAGAAATTATATCTAGATCTACAGAAATAGTTATTTCACTATACTAGCATCCAAGTAGAGTCAAGTGAAACTTAGATACAACAAATCTAATACAACCCATTTCGATAAAACTTAGATACCGGATAAATATTAAGCGAGAGGCTAGAAGCACATTGCGTTTTGACCATAATAAATATGAATCATTCACTATTTTCAACACCTTCACATGAAAAGCATCAATACAAGTAACCAATATACGGAGAAATGACATTAGGGTAGTGTTACTTAAATCCAAATTCCAGTTCTTGTAATCTAATCTGCAAGTGCATGGGAGGACAGTAATTATAAGTTTGATGTCAAAACAAGTCAGCTGTTACGTTCTAAGTTTGTTGATGTCAGATGGAGTAAACAGTTATTAACACGTGAAGATGGCTCGCCGTGATATGAAAGGCAAAAATTAAAGGTTATTAAGTATCATCTTTGATGGTGTGTTTTGCGCAGTTGAGCAGAGGTGATTGGTTTGGGGATCTTGTTAAGGACATTGATGGGAGTTTATTGGGATATCCAGTCAAAGCTTCTGGGTTCTTGGGGGTTGAACAATTGATTCTGGAGTTAAGTAGTTACAAAGAAAAATCAATAGATTGAGAAGTTATAGTGGTTTATCAGTTTGAAAGTTTCGTTAGTCCACTTTAATGGAGTCTCTTATTCTCAGAGGAGTTTTCTATTACTCGGGAAAAAGATTACAGAATTTCACAGAGTCAATGGCATAGATGTTTGATTGATCACAATGTGAGGGATTTGATACTTATTTATAGTATATAGTTGTCTTGCATAATCTCTGTGATCCTCCCGTAACCAACGCGATTCTTACATAATCAATGTAATCCCCTTGAGGTTGTTATATCTCATGTGCCGAAATGTTTGGCCGTTAGAGGTTATATTCTCTAGGCATGACGTGACCTTCTAGAAGGTGTGAGCTATTGCTATCCCCGTGTGCACGAGGGTAACGCCAATAATGATTCCCAACCTGCACCTCCTAAGCTAGTGATCATGAACTGAGAGGTCTAAGTTAAGATGTCCGAGCTAAGAAGTCCAAGCTTATTCTTGGCTAATTTTTGATATCATTAGTTGTCCCTCAATCCCTAGCTAGGTAAGTCTTGCATGGCGTGGATTGGGAATGACCTGTGCTATTGTGGGCAAGCTCAACCTCAGTTTTTACTTGGGAGGCACACAATGGGACATTTTCCAGGATTTNCAAAAATCAATAGATTGAGAAGTTATAGTGGTTTATCAGTTTGAAAGTTTCGTTAGTCCACTTTAATGGAGTCTCTTATTCTCAGAGGAGTTTTCTATTACTCGGGAAAAAGATTACAGAATTTCACAGAGTCAATGGCATAGATGTTTGATTGATCACAATGTGAGGGATTTGATACTTATTTATAGTATATAGTTGTCTTGCATAATCTCTGTGATCCTCCCGTAACCAACGCGATTCTTACATAATCAATGTAATCCCCTTGAGGTTGTTATATCTCATGTGCCGAAATGTTTGGCCGTTAGAGGTTATATTCTCTAGGCATGACGTGACCTTCTAGAAGGTGTGAGCTATTGCTATCCCCGTGTGCACGAGGGTAACGCCAATAATGATTCCCAACCTGCACCTCCTAAGCTAGTGATCATGAACTGAGAGGTCTAAGTTAAGATGTCCGAGCTAGGAGGTCCAAGCTTATTCTTGGCTAATTTTTGATATCATTAGTTGTCCCTCAATCCCTAGCTAGGTAAGTCTTGCATGGCGTGGATTGGGAATGACCTGTGCTATTGTGGGCAAGCTCAACCTCAGTTTTTACTTGGGAGGCACACAATGGGACATTTTCCAGGATTTTCGGTGTTTCGGTGTTACGTGCATGCGAGGAGCCATTCTTGCCTCAATTGTCGCACATGTTCATTGTCTTTGTGCTACATGTCCAACTGTACATGTGTCTTAAATGCCTCCAAAGGTAAAACTACCAAAAAGGCCCCTTTGTTCCAACTTTTTCCTTCTTTTCGAATTTCTTTGCACATTTATCCAGAAGTACCTTTCTCTCTCTATGTCTTTTACGATTTTGTCTTCTTTTCCTTTCCTATTATCTAGACTATCTCAGTGAATGCTCAAATCATTCTGAGGTCTTCTGAATCTTGCTCTATTCTTCCTTGGTGCCCCCTTGGGTTCTCAATCGTCAATTGTCTTTGATTTCTCGATATGTCCTCTGTCTTACTCCTTTCTTTGTTTCTCTCTCCTTAGGTTTCTTATTCAACTCTAGATCCTACGAATCCGAGGTGGTTATTCCACTGTTGGACATTTTGCTTCTATTACTTTAGGATTTTGGGTCATTTCTTACAGTGTTATCAGAACCGGATCGGACCGGCCAGTTCGATCAGTTCGACTGTGAACCGGGACCTTAGCTGGTCCAATTTTTGAATTGGACCACTTAGGCAATAAAACCGGAGTAAAACCGTTAAACCGGCCGATTTTTGACAAAAAATCGTGAACCGGATGGTTTTGTCAAACTGGCAAGTTTTATTGTCATTTCTATAAAATGCTCAAAATTTCATAATTTTGCCCTAAATCTAATCGGTCCCCTTCTTCTTCTCCACTCCATTTCTTCCTCTCTTTCTACAGTCCATTTCTTCCTCTCTTTCTACTGCCATTCGATCGCTGCCTTGGTGGTAATTGTTGCAGGAAGCTGCTGGGGATCCACAACAAGAACACAACGTGCTGCACCAAGAGAAAGGGAGAAAGTATCACTGGCTTGAGCTACTTCATAAGAGAAAGGGGAAGAGTAGAGATGCTGGGTAATGGCCTAATGGTGGGTATTGTCTTTTTCTCTCTCTTTGTCTACACGCACACGCACACGCACACACAATTATAGATTTAGAAAGGGAAGAAGAAATGGACTGTAGAAAGAGAGTCCATTGGACAATGGACAATACCCATTATCTATTACATTTTAGATTGAAATGGCAATTTTTAGTACACCACACACAGATTATACTATTTATTTTTTTATTGTGATTATGAATTTTTTAGTAAAATTATTATATTATATTTTTTTAATTTTATTTAATTTTTTTACTATAAGACTGGTCCGACCAATTGACCCACTGGTTGAACCAATAAACCATTGACCTGGTCCCTCAGCCGGTTCGATGTCCAATCCGGTTCTGATAACATTGGTTCCTTGTCATTTATTCCTCTTTTCTTGGATCCTTACTCCACAACTAGGGTCTTCCTCTTTGGTCGTTGGAGTCTTGATCTTCAAGCCCTCGAGGAATGGTTCTCAAACATCCCTTCTCTTTATACTTCTTTTGGCTACTTTTTCCCTTGTGCCCTTATGTCTACTTCTTCTAAGGCTATAAGATCTTTTGTCTCCCTTGCAATGGTTGACAAATCTCCCAAGGTCGAGGTCTGATCCCATCGTAGCAAACAGATTGGAGAAGAAGACCCCAATGAACTTGGTGATTTGGGAGGCGTGGGAGATGAGATGGATAACTTTCCCAAGGTTGACATAATTGACACACATGTTACTGGAGCTGGGGGCTCCCTTGCTTCTTCCATGCCCTGTTGCAAAGCCCAAAAAGTCCCGAAAGAGACAATCTAGGAAGAACATAGTTGGGACCTCGGGCACAACCGAGGATGCTGAGGTCAATCTGAGTGCTTCAGACATCTCGGGACCTAGTACGGTCACCCCTCTTCTTCTTGGTGCACTTATTGCCAAGTTTGGCTTTCCGAGTGACATGCATTTCCGGTGTCCCAATATGGACAACTAATATGACACTGTGCTCTCTAAGAAGACCTACTTCTTATTTGCTGCTTTTGAGAATGGTCTTAGGTTTCCTATGCACCCCTTCCTGAAGTCCATTCTTTGACATTCAATGTCTGTCTAACTCAACTTTCTCCCAACTTCTAGGGTATCTTAGTAGGTCTTATGGTCTTTTCAAGAAAAATGGTCTGGCTGGTTTCCCCTCTACTTCTTTGCTCATTCATTTTTTTAATCTCAAATTCTCTCCTACCGATGGATTTCTTTATATCTCGAAATGGGTGAAGACCCATCATTTGATTATTGACCTTCCGAGCTTTCACAAAGGTTGGAAAAATAACTTCTTTTTTGCGTCTGGCAAAAATTGGGGGTGCAATATGAGGGATGCCTCTAACACGCTTCTAATACCTCAGGTTTGATTAGGCCCAAATAATTTGGGTGAGTCCACACTGGGGTGCTTTAATTGAGCTTCTTCTTATTTGATCTCTTCTTTCTTCTTTAGCTGCTGATGTTTTCTTTTGTTGTTTCAAGTATTGGTCCTGAGCTTGATGACAACAAGAAGCTCCTCCTTAAGGACTTTAAGGTGTGTCATCCGGAGAAGTACGTCAGGCTTCTCATGCCCTCAACCCTTGCTAGATACAGCTTCGGATCACTAGAGGCCAGAGGTGAAGTTGATGTACCTCTATTTGCTCTCGAAAGAGAAGACTTTATTCGTAAGATCTCTGCCTTATTGCTTTATTGCTTTACTTCGTAGGATCTTCAACTGATCTTCAAACCTTTAACTGTATTGCTTTTTTTTTAGATCTTGACGCTATAACCCCTGATGTTGATATAATGAGGGCCAAGTTGACCAAAATTAGGGAAGGTGCTCAAGCTTCCAATTCTGTGAAGAAGAGGAAAGTTGAGGTCGGGTTGGGCAATGACCTGAAGCGTCCTTAAAAAGTTTCACAGAAGGATCCTCCCAAGAAGGCTTCACTAGCCCCCAAGCTCTATGTGGATGTTCAAAAGGTTACTTCTCCTTCTTCTAAACTTAAAAAGTCTCATGTAGAGGTCACCAAGGCCTCTCCCATAGTGAAAGAGGTGGTTGGGGCTTCAGATGCAGTAACTCCATCTCTTTGGGACCTTCTTTCATTAAAGTCTACTAAAGAGGCACCGACAAAGCCATTTCTCGACACGCCATAGAGTTCTTCGGCTAAGATGGCCAAAGGCAAATGTTCTCTTCTTGGAGATGTGAACCTAGCTGCTAGTGTCATCCTTTCGATCATCCCTAATGCTGACCTTCAGGAGGCTTCCTCGATGTCTCTCTTCACCTCAACTACCACTGCATTGTATATGGCAATCTCGGTGAGTCCCTGATTTGTACCTTTAATAAAAGTTTGTTTGTTGGANTGTGTCATCCTTTGGATCATCCTTAATGCTGACCTTCAGGAGGCTTCCTCGATGTCTCTCTCCACCTCAACTACCACTGCATTGTATATGGCAATCTCGGTGAGTCCCTGATTTGTACCTTTAATAAAAGTTTGTTTGTTGAACCCAACTTTGCTTGTTAATCCCTAAGTTGGATTTATTTTTGTTTTTCTTTACAAGTGGCGATTCATGTTGGAGCTCTTATGAGAAGGGCTTGAGCCTCGGAGAAGGTTGTTGGGGAAGCCAGGGAATCTCTTGATAGAGTTGTATATTAAAAACTTATTTTTTGTAGTGAAACTCGTTTTATTAATTAATAAAAACTTGTTCTTTCTATTTNGTTGTTGGCGAAGCCAGGGAATCTCTTGATAGAGTTGTATATTAAAAACTTATTTTTTGTAGTGAAACTCGTTTTATTAATTAATAAAAGCTTGTTCTTTCTATTGTATTGAAAATCAATATAGGCAAAATATTTACATTATATTTGATATATGGTATGCATGTATTTCTTATATTTTATATTGTAGATAATCTGGTGTGTAGAGTTTGGCTTATGCACTGAAGACCAGATTATCGAATCTTTTTATAATATGAGTATAGGTTCACAATCCTAGATGAAATTAGACACACCATCAGTATGATTGTAGTATAATATTCTGGCATAGTCTGTCTTGACTGTAGGAGACTGTTTGATGTTTCGGATTATTGCACTAATACACTTCGTGTATTGAATAGTCATATGTTGAGGTTATTATCTTTTACTAATTTAATAAAATAATAAATACCTTATGATTATTATAATTTTTAATTTTACTAATCCCGAGATATTTAATCACCACGTGAATATAATGATTGTCACTTTAATTCATCAAATAGTGAGATTTATATAGAGTTAATAAGCTCGGTGAATTGGGAAACAATATAATTTGTATGGTGAAAATTAATTATCAAAGGAAAGCATACCCTGATATTTCAATGGGTTAATGATGTCCTCTTAAGGAATTTTATAAGTTTTGTCCATGTAAAACCCTCCAGGTGGATTTAATTATCCGACATGACAAATAAGTTGAGTAGTAAGGTCTCAAAAAATAAAAAAAGTCAATTAAATATAATTGTTAGTAATTTATTTAATTAATGGACATTTGTAATCTTAAACGTGGGGAAATTATTAAGTATATAATAATAAGAAGCTCGAATATAATTTTGAGATAAAGCTTAGCAGATCAATAATGAGTTTTTAGTGAACTAACTTATTATTAATAGACTATATGATGTTTGTTTTGGGTTGAACATAGGAATCTTAGGCCCTTTGAAAGTACGGTCCTTATTTCTCCTTAGGGTTTCTGTCGTAGTCTATATATAAATGTCTAGGCTCTAAATCAGCATCAATTCATTACTCACGTTTTGAGAGGGGCTGAGAGAGAACAGAAGTTCGGAGGTTCTTGCAACCCACACTACATCCAAATTTTTGGTGTTTGAGGATATACGACAGAAGATCATGAGGTTCAACGAGCTACCTTCTACATCTATTTTTTTTATTTTTTATTTTATTTTCTATATTCGTGCTAAGATGAGATCAATTCAGAACGATCTCAAAGGTAAACCCTAATTCCACCTTATTAAAGATTTTTTTTTTTTTTTGTATTCGATTCATCCGTATTGTCAATGATTCTTGATATTTTCTTTACAAATGGCAATTCATATTGGAGCTCTTGTGAGCAGGTCTTGATCCTCGGAGAAGGCTGCTAGGGAAGCCAGGGAATCCCTCAAAGCTTCTGAGCTCAAGGTCGCTAAGTTGGCCTTTGAGAATGAAGACCTCAAGGTGCAAGTGCAAAACTTGAACTCATCCAAAAAGATCCTTGAGATTGAGGTCAAGGTCAAGGCGAATGAGGTCAAACTTAAGACAGATGGTCTCGTTCAAGCTTGAAAAGATATAGTGGCGGCATAGGATGCGACAAATGTAGTGAAGCATGATTTGAAAGAGCTGAGCAACAACAATGTTGTCTGTCTTAAGGAGATTGATGGGGAGAGGTTTAAGGTAGCTGATAGGGACACCACCATAGTTAAGCTGATGGACAAGTGTGCCACTGCACGACCTAAGGTCTATTTCACCTTTCAGACACAGATTATGAAGAAGTACCCAGAGCTGAACTTTAACTAAGAGCATTCCCTTGGAGAGGAAGAAAAAGAATCCTTTGCTGAGGAGGAAGAAGTTACTAAAAAAGATCATGCAGTTATGGCTGAGGTGGAGATTTCTGAGACTGCTCTGCCAATGATTATTTCTAATGAAGTCCCAGCGACTGCTTCTAATGAGGCGGACACTTCTACCCTTGCTTTACCTAAAGACTGATCAAATCTAGCTACTTCCTTGTCTAAGGGATAGTCAGACCTAGCTCTGGCTCTACCTAAAGGTCAAGCAAACATTACTGACCCTGAATTGCCTAGATGTGTTGAGGAGACTACTAATCCAGTGGCAAATGCTTAGCCTTTCTATATTTTTGGAGCTCTTTTAACTTTACAGACATTGAACTTTCAACTTTGTAGCTTTCTTCTAGTTTTGAATAATAACTGATTTTGAAAAATTCTGTCTTAGTAACTTTTCCTTTTTTTATGCTTGTAATTTTTCCTTTCTTCATGCTTGAGGTGTGGAGATATGTCTCTTTCCTTTCCCTTTGCTTCAAGGAGGATCTTTAGCCATCTAGAAGTAGTTTATTTTAGAACTCCTGCTTGTAAGTTTGAGGTCTGTGTGTCCCCCCAGACTTGGTCTTATAGAACATTTCTGAGTTTGAAGAGTTATGTTCATAAGCTTAAGGGGTCATCATTGTTTATGAGTTGAAGAACGCATCTGATGTTTACGAGTAGAAAAGCTAATCATTTGAGTTGAGAAACTTATCTTTAGTTTATGAGCTAAATAGCTTACCATTTGTTTATGAGTTGAAGAACATATCTTTTACATTAATGAGTTAAAGAGCTCATCGTTTATTTATGAATTGAGAAATTCATCTTTTGTATTTAAGCTGAAGTACTCATCATTTGTTTATGAGTTGAGGAACTCATCTCTTGTTTCTTAGCTAAAGAGCTCATCGTTTGTTTATGAGTTGAAGAACTCATCTTATATTTATGAGTTGAAAAGCTCATCATTTGTTTCTAATTTGAAAAACTTATCTTATATTTATGGGCTTAACAGCTCAATGTATTCTATAAAGGAATGATCTGAATCTTTCATTTATTGCTGAAGATCTTTACAAAAGATCCCTCCTTTTTTTTTCCTAGCTCTTTAAATGGTCTGTGTTCCACAAATGGGGTAGGACTTTTCCTTCTCCAGTTTGTAACTTGTAGTTTCTGGTCTAACTATCCTCGTGACCATATACGGGCCTTCCCAGTTAGGTCCTAGCATGATCCATTCCCAACTAAGAGTATCTTCTTTAGGACAAGATCTCCTACTTTAAAACTTCTTTCTTAACCCTCATGTTGTAGTACTATGTTGTCTTCCTCTAATAATCTGCAATGCGCACTGTAAGGCGTTTTTCCTCTTCTCATCTAACAAGTTGAGATTAATGAACAGTGATCTGTCATTTCATTCTGGATTTGTGAGCTCAGTCCTTGAAGATGGACCTCCTATTTCAACAAGAACCACTGCCTCAGTATTGTAGGTAAGCGCAAAAGGCGTCTCTTTCGTGGTTGTTCAGGTAGTGGTTTTGTAAGTCCATAGTAGCTTGGAAAATGCTCCACCCATTGGCTCTTTGAAGCTTTGAGTCTAGTTTTCAGAGCCACTTTGGTAGTTCAAATGGTGTCTTCCGCTTGCTCGTTGGACTATGGATGAACTAGTGTAGAGAAATAGTTCTTTATATCGATCTTGACACAAAACTCTTTGAACATTGAATTCTCGAACTACCTCTCATTATTTGAGATGAGGGCCCTTGGTATCCCAAACTTGCAAATAATAGATTTTTAATGAAATTTTGGATTTTCTGCTCTGTGATCCCCACAAAGGCTCTACCTCGGCCCATTTAGTGAAACAATAGACCCCAATTTTGAGTTGGATATTTTCTAAACAACATGGGTGAGTTGACTAGAATGACCCACTAAGTAGTGTAAGACTAGTCAATCCAATTTGGAGTATTTTTAGCCTTCTTTGACTGCAAAGAGTTGAGAAAATATTTGTGCAGTTGAGACTAATCAGTTGAGTGAGTAAAGGTTAGTTGATATATCCTCCACCATAAATAAGGCTCTCTCATAATACAAAGAGAATACACCAGTGAAAAACATTTCGTTGAGAGAAAACTCATTAAGGAAAAATCTCAACTCTATTGCTTGCATATCAAAGAGAATTTTCAATTCTAAAAGGCTAGCTCTCCATTCATTAAATTTATCAACATCTATTTTGCAAATTTCCTACATTGGTATCAGAGCACCAAGTTGTTGATAAAAAAAAATTGATCACTTTGTTTTGTTATTTTTGCTCACAACATCACTGACCTCAAGAAAATTCATTTGGGTCAAAGGTTCTGTCCACTAAAGCAAAAAACCACATTCTTCCGCAATCATAATATTTTTCTTTATTTACACATCCTACGAAGCCAAAAGATAAACCACGCACCTTATTTATTTTTCTAGTGTTTTGACTGCAATTCAACTACTACAACAAAATTTGAGGCAGTGCACTACTGTTCCTACAATAAATGATTTTGGCTTTTGGTCAACTGGATTTTTTTAAAGCTTAGTTGGGCAACGAGTTTTAAGTATATGATAAGAAATCAGATTGTAGCTGTTTCAAATTCAAGCAATTGGTGGTCGTCTACTCGAAGCACTCTCGAGACAACACATTGATAAGAAAATTAAATTGGTTTAGTTCTAACCAATTTTACCTATTAATTTATTTTTCTCTAAGTTGTTAATATGGGGTCAAAGACTACTAGTATAGAAATTAATAAAATTGAGAGACTTAATGGTACAAATTATTTTACTTGGAAACGTAGGATTGGTCACATTTAATTTTAAGATAAAGTTGAATATGTTATTGATACACCATACTAGAGAAATTGCTAGAAATACTTATGAAAGGTTCGTAGATAAAGATAAATTTGTTAGGTCCATCTTGTTCACTTTCATGGAACCTAATTTAGAGGTTATTTTTTAGGATCATGAAACTGTTAAATCTATTTTTGATGCTATAACACAAGTCTATGGTACTGCCTCTAACACATATATTCAAATTTGGATTGAAAAATATAATGACACTTTTATGAAAGAGGATGAGTATGTTGTTGAACGTGTCAATAAACTTATGGTAATGCTAAAGAGTTGGTATCTCTAGGTTACTCAATTCCTAATAAAATGCAAGTTTCTACTGTTTTACATAGCTTTCTGAATTCATGGGAGCCCGTTGTGGTTTCTTTGAATATGTCTAGTCAAAATCTATCAATGACAAAGTTACCTATGTAGCTAGGTATTGAGGGCGAGAGAAGAGCTAAAAAGAAAATTAGTAATGTGTCAAACGTAATTTCTAGTGCCCCATCTTCCCAATTTGTCATGAGTGTCCCATCTAATAATGTGTCAAATACTCTATTTTTTCTAAAGCCAAGATAATTAAAAAAAATAATATATATATATATATATATATAACAAGTTCAAGAGACATAACAATTTTAAGGAAAAATAAATTGGTACTTGTTATAATTGTGGGCAGCCTGGTCATTACAAAAGAAATTACACTCAAAAGAATAATTATCAAAATTTTAAAGGATCAAAAGACATTGTATGTGTGGTTTATGAGCCACTTCTTGCAAACTGTGACTCTCTTGCCTCATGGGTTGATTCTGCTTCTTCTCAGTATGTGGTCATGACTAGAGATAATTTTGTTGAAATGAAAGAGGTGAAACCTAGCGACCACAAGTTATACATGAAAAATAATACTTACTGTGATGTGCTCGGAGTTGACACTTTGAGAATTTCGTTGCTTGGGGAAAACAACCTCCTATTGACTAATGTGTTTTATGTGCCCAATGTGCAGTGCAATCTCTTGCTTGTGCCACGTTTAGATGATAAGGGTTTTGAAGTCCGTTCGGTCTTCTAAGGTTCTATGGGGACTAAAGTTGACGGTCATTACCATTTGAATGTTGTTAGTGACAATAATGAAATTGGTTCTTCTTCTGTTTTTATCGATGTCTCTTGTGATATCAATATTGATTTTATTTTATGGCATATGAGACTAGATCATCTTAATTATAATAAAATGAAAAAGATGGTTAACATTGGATTGATTCCAAATTTGGATCTTGACTTGAAACCATGTTAATCTTATATAAGTGATAAAATAATTAGAAAGTCAATTGAAAAATTCGAAAGAGCTAGATTTGCTAGAATTAATACATTCAGGTATTTGTGGTCCTCTAAATGTTAAAATCCATCATGGCACAAAATATTTTATTACTTTCACCGATGACTATTCAAGATATGGTTATATATATTTACTAAAGAATAGATCAAACGCTTAACAAAAATTTATTGAATTTAAGGTGGAGGTAGAAAATCAATTTGATAGAAAAATTAAAATATTAAGGACAGATCAAGGAGGTGAATACATGGTTGAATTTTTTGAATCTTTTTATTAAAAACCAATTAACAATTTTTTATACACCTCAACAAAAATGTGCAGTCGAAAGGAAAAATAGAAAACTTCTTGATATGGTTAGATCTATAATTAGTCATGTACACTTAAGTACTACATTTTAGGGACCATATGAAATTTGGATGGGTACAAAACTAAGTCTTTCTCATTTGAAAGTTTGGTATAGTTCAACTTATGTTAAAATTTTAGGACATAATAGAGGAAAATTAGATCATAAATCAATAAAGTGTACTTTTATTGGATGTTGTGAAAATTCTTTTGGCTATAGTTTTGCAATTCTTCATAATGATGGTTTGGTGGGAGTCATTGAAAGTAGAGATGTATTTTTCTTTGAAGATGACTTATATAAAATTAATAAAATGGTTGAGCGATTCAAAATTACTAAGGAAAATGAAAATATATAATCACAAGAACAAATAATAAAAGAGCCTCCACTCAAGGATACTTTACCTAGAATACAAAGGGAAAGACATCTATCTANAGAAAATGAAAATATACAATCACAAGAACAAATAATAAAAGAGCCTCCAATCAAGGATACTTTACCTAGAATACAAAGGGAAAGACATCTATCTAACTACTTAAAAGATTATTATGCATTCAATAGTGAAGAAATTTCAAATGATTCTATTAATTTTAATGATGCTATAAATTCAATTGATCATCTAAAATGGAGAGAAACAATTAAAGAAGAAATAGAATCCATAGAGAAAAACAAAGTTTGGAAGTTAGTTGATTAAACAAAAGATAGAAAAGCAATTGGGTGTAAATAGATTCTTAAAAAGAAATTTAAATCAGATGGATCCATAAATAAATATAAAGTTAGACTAGTAGTTAAGGGATACACACAAAAGGAATGAATAGATTATGATGAAACATATTCTTCTATAGCTAAATTTACTTCAATAAAAATATTAATGTCTTTGGTTGCATACTTAGACTTAGAGTTACATTAAATGGACGTTAAGACTACTTTTCTTAATAGTGAATTTAAAGAATAAATTTATACGTATCAATTGCAAGGATATGAAATTGAAGGTAAAGAAGATAAGGTGTACAAATTGAATAAGTCCTTATATGACTTAAAACAATCCTCACGACAATGATATCATACTTTTCACAATGCAATTATATCATATGATTTTGTTCCAAATAACTATGATCATTGTATATATACTTAGAATAATGGGAGTTATTATATTCTTTCCTTATATGTGGATGATATTTTACTTGCTGGAAATGATATAAATATAATTTTAAAACTAAAAGTTTGGTTAAACACCAAGTTTGAAATGAAAGATATGCATGAAGCACATTATGTACTTGGAATTAAAAATTTTAGAGATAGAAAGCAAAAAAAAATGGATTCTTGTAAACCTATTGAATCACCTATTTACAAAGGTTCAAAATTGACTAAGAATATGATTCCTAGAACTGAAGAAGACGTACAAGAAATGAAATCTAAATCCTACGCAAAAGTTGTTAATAGTCTTATGTATGCTATGTTGTGCACTAAATTAGATATTTGTTATGTTATTGGTTTGATTAGTCGATATCAAAGTAATCCAAGTATACCACATTGGTTAGTTATGAAATGTTTAGTTAGATACATACAAGGCACATTAGATTTTTTATTAACATATCAAGTTGATGATGTAAATATTAGTGGTTATTGTAATGCTGATTTTTTTGGTGATATTGATGATAAAAAATTCAGCGCAGGTTATATATTTGTTTTTGGTGACGATGTTATTTCATTGTCTAGTAAAAAGTAAGGTTGCATAGTTAAAAGTACTATGGAAGTTGAATATGTTACTTGTAGTATAGTTGTTTCTGAGATCGTTTGGTTGAAATGGTTTCTAACTNCGACAATGGTATCATACTTTTCACAATGCAATTATATCATATGATTTTGTTCCAAATAACTATGATCATTATATATATACTTAGAATAATGGGAGTTATTATATTCTTTCCTTATATGTGGATGATATTTTACTTGCTGGAAATGATATAAATATAATTTTAGAACTAAAAGATTGGTTAAACACCAAGTTTGAAATGAAAGATATGCATGAAACACATTATGTACTTGGAATTAAAAATTTTAGAGATAGAAAGCAAAGAAAATGGATTCTTGTAAACCTATTGAATCACCTATTTACAAAGGTTCAAAATTGACTAAGAATATGACTCCTAGAACTAAAGAAGGCGTACAAGAAATGAAATCTAAATCCTACGCGAAAGTTGTTAATAGTCTTGTGTATGCTATGTTGTGCACTAAATTAGATATTAGCTATGTTATTGGTTTGATTAATCGATATCAAAGTAATCCAAGTATACCACATTGGTTAGTTATGAAATGTGTAGTTAGATACATACAAGACACATTAGATTTTTTATTTTTATATCAAGTTGATGATGTAAATATTAGTGGTTATTGTAATGCTGATTTTTCTGGTGATATTGATGACAAAAAAATTCAGCGCAGGATATATATTTTTTTTTGGTGACGATGTTATTTCATAGTCTAGTAAAAAGTAAGGTTGCATAGTTAAAAGTACTATGGAAGTTGAATATGTTACTTGTAGTATAGTTGTTTCTGAGATCGTTTGGTTGAAATGGTTTCTAACTAGGGGTGCAACTCGGGTAAGTTGGACAGTCATCCCTAGCCCAACCCGAGGTATATAATTTTCAACCCTAACCCGAGTTCAATCCAATGGACTCAACCTGAGCATTGCTCGAGTTTAATTCGGGTGGGCTAGGGTTGAATTCGATTTTTTAATTTCGGGCTGATTTCGGATTACTTTACAAGTTGAATTCGGATTGAGCCCAAAATAGGCTTGTTGTTCTAAATTTGATACATATATTACAAAATATTCACCTAAATTAACAACTAACAACTTCAACCAAGTTTTTAACATAAAAATCATTGCCACCAGTCCACTACTGCCAGTTTAACATAAACATAAATTGAATAATGTTGTCAATTTAACACAAACATAACACATAACAAGATGAACACATAAATAGAACACAGAACACTTCCAAAACACATAAACAAAACACTGCCACCAGTCCATCGCTGCCAATTTAACATAAATAAAATGCATAAACATAACACAGAACACTGCCATTGCCACCAGTCCATTGCTTCGACTGAAACCCCCACTACCACTATTACAACTGTAACCACTGCACGACCACTGTCCACTGCCCACAAGAACCACTTACACTTTAGTCTCATTTTCAATTATCAAAAGAATAAGATTAACTTGTAACGGAGTAGAAGAGAGGAATAATACATGGTAAAAATCCTTTTTTAAACATTAAGCAAAACAGATGAATCTCCAACACCCGAACTTGCACTATCATCCACGAACACTACAAAATAGAGAAATACATGAGCTTTAAGAAAGAAAAATCGATCATATAAATAGAATATGACAATATGTTACAAAAATACCTTTATCCATCTCTTCCATATCTTCTAGCTTTTCTTCTATTTTAACGGTGGATGAATCGCTCCTTAGCTAATCTTGGGCACAAACCAAACTTTCAACAAACTTTGGAGTTAAAGAACTACGAAATAGATCAAGCACAAAACCTCCCGTGCTAAAAGCAGACTCCAAAGCCATGGTTGATATAGGAATTGACAAAATATCACGTGCTATTTGAGAAATCACATAATATGAAGAGGCTTTTTGTTTCCACCATTTCAAAATATTGAAAGTTAGTCTTGATCCATTCCCAAACTCAACGGCATCGTTCAAGTAATGTTCTGACTCCGATTTAAGGACTTTGGTTTGCCCAACTTCTAAGAATTTACCCCAATCCACTACATCATCATCAAGTACAATATTTGGATCATCTGAAATATCTTTTCCATCATTAATGCCTTCTTTTGACGCATCAAAATTCTTTAATGAAGCTAATTCAACCAATAAGTAGTGTTTATACAATTTATCCAACACAACTTGCACTTTTTCAATCAACTCATCAACCTCTTCACGAGTATAAACTTTGGAAAGTTTATATTTCAAAAATGTCAACTTGTAACAAGGATCTAACACTACCGCAATAAGCAACAATGGATTAATTTGGTTACGATCACAATAATTCTTAAACTTCAACATTATTTTTCTTGACATCTCACGAAAGAATATATTGTCACTACTCAAGGATTTATGTAATAATACATGGATCCTCATCATTTTATGAAAATAAATGTTAGCAGTGACATAATGTGACCCTGACACACACTTTGTAACAAGATAAAATTGTTCTAAAAATTTATGCAAGTTCTCTGCTGCCAACCAATCATTATCAGTAGGAGTTCCATTCTTAAGTTCAAGTGTGAAACCTCTATCTTGCTCTTTGAACCACTCAAAATATTTTTGGTACTCAAGAGCGGTGTCGAGCATATAAAAGTAGAGTTCCACCGTGTTGGCAAATCCAAACACAAAAATTTCTTGTATGAAATTTTCTCAATATCTACACATTTACTAAACATTTGATAGCGGGAAGGAAAACTCCTAACATATTTCACAATGAATGTGAATAATAGCACTATTAACTTCATCAGTTTCATCCTTCACAATTAAATTCAAAACATGCCCAAAACACTTAACATGAAGTATAGTACCATCTAATAACAACCCATTGCGTTTATTCAACCTCTTTTTCAAAGATATGGTTGCAACATCATTAAAACTTGCATTATCTATAGTCAATGTATTCACTTTATCAATTTCNATTTATTTAACCTCTTTTTCAAAGATATGATTGCGACATCATTAAAACTTGCATTATCTACAGTCAATGTATTCACTTTATCAATTCCCAACCCTAATAAACAAGTCTTCATAGATTGTGCAATAATTTCACCACGATGTGGGGTTGGAAGTACACGGAAGTTGATAATTCTGTTTTGTAAAATCCATTTTTTGCCAATGTAATGCGCAGGGAGACACATATACCCAAGGTTTTGAATGAAAGTCCACAAATCAGTGGTGAGACAAACACGTGATACATATGATTCAAAGACCAATCTTAATTTTTTCCTTTCAGTTTCATAAAGATTGATGCAATTTTTGGTGATCGTAGTTTTGGACACCAAATTAACATTGGTTGCAATATATTAAGAACCCTTTTAAAACATTCTTTTTCCACAACACAAAAAGGCATTTCATCAGTAATTATCATTCAAGCAACCTCTTTTCGGCTAGCTTCTTGGTCAAATTTTCAATTACTAATATTACTAGTAGGACCACTTGTAAATGAAAAGTTAATCAATGTTTGAGTATGGTCTTTATTCTTTTCACATTTCGGACACTTGAATAAGTGCCGCCAAATTGTACTAGTTCCTTATGCACTATCATAATGAAATGTCTTGGCACAATGGTTGCATCGTACTTGATTAGATTTTGACCCATCTTCTTTTTTAATTTTTGTGAAATCAAGCCAAATATCAGATTTTTCAACATAAGTTTTTCGGTGTTTTTCGATTTTTGTCTCCCCCATTAGTGACATGTATTGATTTGTTGTGCCATAAAATCAAAGAACATAATAAGGTTAATTATCATAATGTGAAAATAAAAATAAAAATGTGAAAATGAAAATAAAATAACTCTAAAAATGTGAAAATAAAAATGAAAATTGTGTATCTGATCTGAGATCGATGAAAGGAGAGACATAGATAATAGACCTGCTCTAAGATGAAATATGAGTTTTTTTTATCTAAGATAAGATTTGATCTAAAATTTTCTTTCAAGTGAAGGGAGAGTTACAGATTAAGGAAGAGAGAGGGGGGAGTGACAACTGAGAGAGGAGTCTGAGAGAGGGAGGCGAAGATAAAGGAAGCTGAGAGAAGGCTGAGACTCTGAGATGACGAAGATGAAGGAAGTTGAGAAAAGGCTGAGACTCTGAGATGACGAAGACAAAGGAGGCTAAGAGACGGAGGAGGCGTAGTGGAGAAGGATCTGAAAGTGAGAGTGAGAGTGAAAGAGACTAAGAGTGAGTGAGGGAGGCAGAAGTGCAAAGTCGCAGACTTCAGATTAACCCTAGGGATAAAAATCTAAAATTGTATTTATATAATTATTAAATCGGGTTGTGCCTGATTTTAATATTCGGGTTTAACCCGTGAACCCAATGCCTCAATCCGAGGTCCACCCAAATTGAATTTGGGTTGAATTTTTTTGACCCAAGCTCAACCTAAATATTAAAAACCCTAACCCAAGCTATAATTTTTTTGGGTTGGGCTCGGGTTGAAATCAAGTTAACCCGCCCAAGTTGCAGCCCTATTTCTAACTAATTTAAAGCTTACCTATATAAATAATACGCCTCTTTGTATTTTTTGTGATAATGAGGCTGCCATAAAAACCTTTAAAAATGGAGAAATGGGGCTCAAAGGAAAATCAAATTGAGTTACAATATCACTATATAAGTGATATAATACAAAACGAACAAGTTACTATTGATTATCTTTGTACAAAAAATATAGTTGTAGACCTATTGACAAAACCTATTAGAACCGAAAAATTTAAACATGTCATTGTTATGAGTTTAAGTTATGAATAAACATCTCAAGCTTCTAGCTAAGTGGGAGATATTAGAATATTTGACTAAAATCTCGATATTAATTAAGCCACAGTTGGTGTTCAAATTCAGAATATATATGTGAAACCCGGGAAAATTTAAACTTTTTCTTAGAAAGGGTAAAATGGTAATTTGTCATCCTAATGTATATCTAAAATACTCATGTTCTAGACCTCGGATAAGGAAACGGAGTTCGCCGTTGGATTCGTATCGCAAAATCTAGTCACCCTGTCAAATTTCGTCGAATTTTGAGATAGTCAAATTTTTGCACGTCGTTTGAGGCGACTACAAGGCGAATGACATTTTAAAGGTCCTTAAAAATGAATTTTTTAAAAATTTTCTTACAATTAAGTTAAAGTTCCAAAAAAATTAATTTAAACTAAATCTAAGGTATAATGAATCATTTTGGGATGAAAAACAGACCCGGAAGTCAAAAATATGAGGTGCAATGTGGATTATACATTCAGGACTATAAATATTTACTTAACTTAGATATTTTAGGAAAAATATCTCATGTTCTTGACCCTTGGCCGGCCTAAGAGAGAAGAGAGTGAAAAGAGAGAAAAACAAGAAGTTCTTCAAGCTTTAATCCAAGATTTTTGGAGTTTCGTCGATCAAAATTCATCGAGCCAAGAATTAAAGTCCATCTTCTCGACGAGGGCTACGCGTATATACCAAAAAAAGTAGGTTTCACTGAAGATCCAAGAGGATACTTTGGGAAAAATCAAAGTTTTGAGGTTGTTTTGGTGTTATAGAAGTTCTCTACACTTCTATTGAGGTAGGGTTCTTCCTACTTTGGTTTTATTCCTATCTTAAGAGGTTGTTAAGGGGCTGAATTTGAGCTGTTTAAGGGGCTGATTTTGGGCTGTTTAGTGCCTAAATTGTGGGGTATTTTTAGACTGAAATTGTGACTGTTTTTGGACTGAAATTGTGACTATTTTTGGATAGAAAAGTGGACTATTTTTGGACCAAAAAGTGGACTGTTTTGAACTATTTTTGGGCTGTTATGTGGGCTATTACATGGACTTTTATGTGTTATATTGTGCCTTTGTAATTAAGTGTGTTATTGGCCAAAAAAAAATTGTGATATCACTTGCTTATGATTATGAAAGTGAAGATTTGGGAATAGAATTTGCTTGGACAAATTTCTACTTTAAGTTTTGTATATGGAAGTTACTTATGTAATTTTCTTGAGACTTGGTATTATGTGGAAATGGTTGTGTAAAAATCACTTAATGTGATTTCTTGAGCTATGTGGTGACTTGGAATGTGTTATGTGATTATATGACTTGAATGCCTTTAAGGTGTTTGAGAAAATGCCTATGTGAAATAAAGTTTGTTAATTGCATGAGATTATGCTATAACATGCTTGGATGATGTGGTGAAGTGAAATCATAGGGTTATGACATGATTTATGATTGGAAATGTAATTGTTCGTATATACTTGTTATGATATATTGACATTGTGACAAATATGGTATCTATATGCTTAGAACATAACTTACCATGATATGTTGAGATTGTTTATATGTTTTTCATAACATATTGAATATGTTATAATTGTGTAATGTGACATCATATTGCATATGCATAGTAAC
Source organism: Ilex paraguariensis (assembly GCA_963454935.2). Lineage (NCBI taxonomy): Eukaryota > Viridiplantae > Streptophyta > Magnoliopsida > Aquifoliales > Aquifoliaceae > Ilex > Ilex paraguariensis. The sequence goes on from CAUOFW020000870.1 coordinate 487,523, forward strand.
ATTACATCATGTGGATGTGTGCATGGTTGTCGTCAACACCACACTTGGTGGATGACGAATGGACTCCATTAAGTTTGATCGAAGACTTGACCGAATTGCACAGGTTGCATGGTGATTAGGGTTGGTGTTAGCAAGGAGGGATTAGAAGATTCCTCAGGTGCAAGGCCCGGTGATTGGGATACGCACTCTCTTGGCTTGGCCCATGAAGTGTGTGGGTGTACGGGTAGCCCTTTGTGGAAGTCCATAAATTTCGAGTAGATTAGAGACCCTTGGTGTAAGCCCATGAACATCCACCCCATATAAAGACCTTAGGTTGGTAAAAGTCATTTGANGGGAGCCCTTTGTGGAAGTTCATAAATTCCGAGTAGATTGGAGACTCTTGGTGTAAGCCCATGAACATCCACCCCATATAAAGACCTTAGGTTGGTAAAAGTCATTTGATGTGCAACATAAATGACGATTCCATACATATTAGCACTTGCATGTGTTGAGGAGTTAGGAAGGGCTCGGGTTGATTTGCATGAGTGAGTCTCATCTCATTTTATGGCATGACATGATAAATTCCAACATTGAATGCATATTCTTACTTGGAATGTAGATGTGAATATGAAATATTGTATGTGAGCATTGCATGTGCACTTAGGTGGGGAGTAGTCTCTGTAGGAATTACTTTACTGGGCGTGGCTCACCCTATACGGGAAAATATTTTAAATTCTGGATACACACCGGTGGACGGCTCTCACTTGGATCCTCATGTTTGAAGAAGGCCGAATTGTGGTTTTATTTTGTGTTAATGTAAAACATTTGTGGAAATAATGTTTTGGGTATGTAATCTTTTGCAAATAATTGTAATAGAACTTATATAGACTATTGTTAAACTAACATTGCATGTTTTGATATAAATATGGATAAGTGGACTCGATGTGGCCAAAGTTTACTTATAAATGGACCCGGTGTGGTTATTGTTGAATATTGGACCTCGAATGGGTCTTGTTATTATATGATTGCACAGGTTAAGTTTTGGGTAGAGCTTCCCGTACAACGGAGACTCTGTCCGAATTTTGTCAAAATTATGGTTCCCAGTAAATGGGACACAATGACGTGATATCGAATTACTCGGTATCCACGAGTATTCTACGGGTTGATGAGTAATCAAGGGACCCCTGAATTTTGGGGTGTCACAATATAAAACCTCAATCAATTAATTAAATCATGCATTATTCATAACATATATCGTAGATGCATTTTTTGTGAAATTATTATGTATTAAATATTATTTTATAATGGTACATGCACACATATATATTACATTGATATAATTGGATGTTTGGGCTGAATCTTTTCTAATCAGCATGAGTGACTTGACTAAAGAGACCCATGAAATAGTGAAAAGACTAATTAATCTTATTTGAGTATTTTTAGTCTTCTTTGACTGCAAAGAGTTGAGAAAATATTGGTGGAGTTGAGAAAATATTGGTAGAGTTAAGACTAATCAGCTGAATGGGAAATGACTAGTTGATACATCCTCCACCATGAATAAGACACTTTTAGAATACAAAGAGAACACCAGTGAAAAACACTCAGTTGAAAAAAAACCTATTAAAGGAAAATTCAAACTCTATTGCTTTCATATTAAAAAGAGTTTTCAATTCTAAAAGACTAATTCACCATTCATCAAATTTATCAAATTCTAATTCACAAATTTCCTACAATAAGAAACTTTTGATTTACAAAGTTTTGATAATTACTCAACAGTATCTGTGGGCAATCAAAAGGACATTTAATATATCATTATTATTGAAATGGTGCAATGAAATATATGTACCAGACTTTAAAGAACTGGGAACCACTATTGTACCATACTGAAAGTTATAACATTTAAAGATGAAATTAAAATATTTTGACTATTCATGAAAAATATTACTTTTAGGTCAAGTTACACTTTGCATAAACAAAAATTACAACTGATTGAGATGATTAATGATTAATCAAATCTTGTTGTCTATCATGAGTTACTTCAATCGATTTTAATTTGGGGTTTTTGGAAGCTAGTCTACGATTATGAATTTTTAGGAGAAGAAGTGCGGACGAAAACTTATTTCTCTTTCAAATTTTAATAAGAACCATATAAAATACATAATTCAAAATTCAAACAAAATCAAATCTCCTTAATTTTAGATATTTCATAATTAAACTATTCATATAAAATTCACATTTCAAAATTTAAAATATATTCAAATCTCCTTTATTTTAGGTTTTTAAAAATTTACACACACACACACATGTATATATATGTATATATAATGCACATTCCAACACTAGGACTCATATATATACTTCTTAGAATATTGACAATGTCACTGTTACTATCCTGGGACAATGAAGAAGCCCACTGTTGCTAGTGTCTATGTTACTGTCCTGAGACAGTGAAAATACCCCAATTTTACTATCCCACGATAGTAACAGTGCCTTTGTTACTGTCTTAGAATAGTGAAAATAGTCCACTGTTACTGTCTTTGGGGCAGTGACAATGTCACTGTTATTGTCCCAGATAGTAACAGTGCCTCTGTAACTATCATGGGATAGTGAAAAAATTTTACCGTTATTGTCTAGTGCAGTAACAGTTACTCAAACGTCTATCCCATAAGAAGAACGAATACAAAAAAATAAGATAAAATTTTCATAATATACGGTGTCAATGTGGTTGTCATTGTCACACACCCATAGTGACACTATGTGTGTCTTATATATATATATATATATATATATATATATAGCGAGAGAGAGAGAAAGCGTCCTAATTTGGAAAGAAAAATGAACTCACATTGTCATTATCGGTGAATTCAATAAATATTGTCAACATAAGCTGCTCAAAGAACATCACCATCATGAATCCTTCGGATTTATAACAACTATGAATGATTTTTTTTTAGGTAACAATTGACACAATCTCTTAATAATACATTGTGAAAAAAAAAGATAGAATAAAGAAAATAGAAGGAAGTGAGAGAAGAGACAAATAGTTGAATGAAAAAGACAAAATAAAGAGAGACAAAATTTTAAATAAGGTACGAGAGATATGGAAAGAAAGAGAAGAGATAAAGAGTGATATAGAATATAGAGGAGAGAGGAGAATTTAAATAAATGATATATTAGAGAAGAATGTTAGAGTTAGAGTTAGAGAGAGAAATTAAAGGGACGGAAGAGAGAGGAGAGAGGAGAGAGGAGAGAGAAGTAATGGAATGGAAAATAGAGGAGAAAGAAATTATAGAAACAAAGGTGAGTCTTGAAAAGATGTGATCCATTGAAGGTTAAAATAGGAAATAGCAAAAAAATAAATAAATGGACTATTGGACCTACTTACAAAAAAATACATAACATGTATCCTTAATAATCCAAAAAGATTACGTTTTGATCTATTGACAAAAGAATTCCTCATATTATACTTGAGTCCAATTTTCACTTTAATTTCTCCTAATTTGCCGTTGATAACTTGATTTTCAGCGGTGGTAAAATTTCGATATCGTACCAAATATATTTTTTTGGTACCTTAAAAATTTCCTTAACGTAATTATGCATTTCTTAGTGGGAAAAACCGCTAATGGGGGTGTAACTTCACCATCAACTCAAATTAAAGCATGTTACAGGGGTTAGAAAAAGATTGAATTGATAGGTAGGGTTTTACTTACTGGCAGCAGCAAATCATCAGCTGAATGGTTTGCATACTCCAATTTTTAAACAATTTAACCATTTTTCCTGATGGGTCCAAGAGATGCTAACTAGGCAAGCTTCTTGATTTTAGGGTTGATGTGTAAGTCTTCTAGTTAAAAGAGGAANTTTCAATTTTCACTTTAATTTCTCCTAATTTGCCGTTGATAACTTGATTCTCAGCGGTGGTAAAATTTCGATATCGTACCAAATATATTTTTTTGGTACCTTAAAAACTTCCTTAACGTAATTATGCATTTCTTAGTGGGAAAAACCGCTAATGGGGGTGTAACTTCACCATCAACTCAAATTAAAGCATGTTACAGGGGTTAGAAAAAGATTGAATTGATAGGTAGGGTTTTACTTACTGGCAGCAGCAAATCATCAGCTGAATGGTTTGCATACTCCAATTTTTAAACAATTTAACCATTTTTCCTGATGGGTCCAAGAGATGCTAACTAGGCAAGCTTCTTGATTTTAGGGTTGATGTGTAAGTCTTCTAGTTAAAAGAGGAAAATTTCTTATTACATCCTCTCTTATTTAAGTCTTTGTCAAGTTCTGTATTAATGTTCTTCTCAAATTTTGTATAATACATTGTCAGTTTGAGTTTAAAAATTAATTTTGTCTACGACTTTTATATATCTTTGTTGGTCAATACCCGTTTGGTAATATTTTTGAAAATAGCTTATTTTCTATTTTTTTATTTTTTGAGTAGTTTTAAGTACTTTTTTAAATAGTGTTTTGTATTTTTGTCTTTTTTTCCCCCTTGTCCAAGCTTACTTCCTTCTTCCAAGCTTAATCACATGAATACATAAACACATACATAAGTACATTATTCATATACTAAGCTTCATATAGACCATGCATATAGGCCATGTTTCATATATAGTGATCAAATCTTCTTGTTGCTTAAAAAATTTGCTTCAAAAAACTTTGCAGGCTTGATGGGAACTTTTAAGAAAGTAAAATGATCACTTTTGGCTGCAATTGTCGTATGTTGTGGCCTCAAATTGGTGAAGGCATTACCAGAGGCAGGTTGGAATTGGAGTTTTCTTCTTGTACTATTACTTGAAATAGTCGATTAAAAGAACTCAATACATAAATTAGTCANACTTCTTGTTGCTTAAAAAATTTGCTTCAAAAAACTTTGCAGGCTTGATGGGAAATTTTAAGAAAGTAAAATGATCACTTTTGGCTGCAATTGTCGTATGTTGTGGCCTCAAATTGGTGAAGGCATTACCAGAGGCAGGTTGGAATTGGAGTTTTCTTCTTGTACTATTACTTGAAATAGTCGATTAAAAGAACTCAATACATAAATTAGTCATAATATAATAGGACAGAACTAGGGCCAAAAGCTTTTATGGGATTTTTGTGTTTCATAAATCTTTAAATATTCAATGTGAATTGAATTCAACAGCAACATCCAATTATTAAAAAAAAATATTTAAACCATATTGCCCGTTTAATCACAGTTTTAATCACGATAAAACAAATGCACTTTGCAAGGGGTACCCAGGGGCCAGAATAGAAGCCATCAGACGCCTCATCCTTGTGTAAAGTCATGCCTCTATTAGATCAATGGAACTATTATGTGACAAATGCAATCTACAGATACAACAGTAACTTTAAGACAATTAATCTGAAATACAACAAATCTGCAATTCCTTAAGAATAGTAAGGTCATGACCGTAAAGCAGATGGCAGTACCCCCTAGAGTTGACCACTTTCTGATACAAGATCATCACCATTCAGCATTTCTTGAACAAAAATTTCAGTTGGTTCAAGACATGCTCTCAATGTTTCATGCCCCAGTTGTGCTCTTTCATTATCTCCAAACCCAAAGATTTGTCCCCGTTTAGTGACTACAACGGTGTGGTACAGGCCTGTGCTTACTTGAGAAATGTGGTGAGGCCTTAATCTATCAAGCACTCGAGGCCTCATCACTTTATCAGATGCTCCCTTGTCTGGAAACCCGAGGCTACCAAACCCCATCCAGCCAAAGCCATAAACAGAACCATCATCCACCAAAACAAAGGTTTTCCTCTTACTTGCACACACCTACAAGAGATCATAAGTTTTGTCATATGTACAAATGAGCAGTATTAAACAAACAGAAAAAAGATAGAAGCCAAGGGAACAGAAGCATGATGCAATTGGATGCCTATGATGAATAAAGATGATCTTTGCTCGATAGATTATTGATTTTGTGACTTGAGTCCCATTTTCTTAGATGAAAACAACATAGGCAACCCTCAATACTAACAGGTGATGCTCCACAGATAGCTCTGCCATGGTAAAAAGACAGAAAACAATTGCACAATGCCTACGCGTACAAATGGTTATTGCTCCCCCAAATTACATATAGTGTCAATGACACCAAAGATCTATTCTTTCTGAGAAAAATAGACACAAATTCAAAGACTGATGATGGGACTCTACCATTAAACAATTTATTACACTCTACCCTTCCCAGATAGGGGTTACCATTATCCTTTTTGTAGTGACGAATCTTGAATGTATTCCTAAGAAAATGAACTTGTCCCGGGGTCTCAACAAAGGGGCGTGGAAACACATAAAAACTCTAGAATTGAATGGAAATGGAAAAGATATGTAACTCCAGTTCCTTCGGAAATAATAACATCTTTGGCGCAAGAAGAAAGATATCCATCAATGGGGACTAAAAAGGGTGTCATTTTTTTTGAAGCAAATATCTGCAACAAAACCAAATCCCCTTTTCAAGCCTCTCATATATTTTGTACTATTGGGAACATGCACTTAATAATTATCATAAGGTTTGGGTAAGAATACCATGAGATAGGGAGCATACAAGACCTAATGTCTCTGGTATTCCAAAAATCCTGGCTTGGACAAAGCTGTTTTAATGATGATTATTGGATTTTGAATACATTTATCAAATAATGTTTCTTATCTTCTCCTACATATGGTCTATTTTGATTACAACTGATGCTTCATAACAAAAGGAAAGACATGATTAAAACCTGCACAGCCAACTTGTTCTTAAGGCTGCTCAAGAATGCTGGAGTAGTTTTATCAATCTCATCTCCATGACCCAATGCTCCACAGTAACCTTTGCCCCAAGTGTACACCTGCCATCACCAATTAAATTCATGACGATTACTCACAAGTGAACAATGTTAAATATGAATTCTAAGCCTTTTTATGTTTTCGATGGACACAAACGACAAAATTAGTTTTGAGTAGAGAGACTCACTGATCCACTAGAATCAAGTGCCACCACATGCTCATCACCAGCAGAGACGCATACCAAATGAATGCCCTTTGTCCTAAATGACTGAATTGCACGTGGCAGAAGCTCATTTCGCTGTTCTCCATGGCCAAGACAAAAATTCGTTCCCGACCCGAAAGAGTAAACTGTCCCATCCTCGGTCACTGCTAGGGCATAACTTGGACCANTCTTTGTCCTAAATGACTGAATTGCACGTGGCAGAAGCTCATTTCGCTGTTCTCCATGGCCAAGACAAAAATTCGTTCCTGACCCGAAAGAGTAAACTGTCCCATCCTCGGTCACTGCTAGGGCATAACTTGGACCAGCAGCAATCTGGACTACAGAACCAACACACTCGAGCTGTTCCACAATTTTGGGTGTTGGTATATCCAGAGTGTCACCATGGCCAAGCTGGCCATGTGTATTGGTCCCACATGTATAGACATGACCTTGTGTTGTGAGAAAAACACTGAAACTAAGCCCCACGGCAACCTGAAACAAGTTCCATCTAAAAACATTAAACACAGAACTATCCAAGGACAAATAGCACTACTTGAGGCAGATCTAAGCATATATATAAAGAAGGAGAAAAAAAAGGACAAGCAGATAAAATAAAAATGTATTTTGCATCAACAAACATAAAGTGCAAGTCACTCACTCCAAAGATCGGTGTCAACTTTAATTCCCTCCTTTTGCAGAGTTTGCACGACTCTGACTTGGTTTTAGTGGTATCAAGGAGTTACCGTAGAGTAAAAGCCAAACACCAAAATTCATATTACTTCTTACAAAAAATTACAGACTACCATTCACTAGAGACAGATTCAAATGAAGCTTACTTCATGATATTTCTAAGAGGCAAGATATATCATACACTATTGATGACCTATGTCTGATTAGCTTACAAGGAAGACAGTATAAGCTCATGTTGAAGCCCCAACCTAAACAGTACACCCCACGCCAGGGAAAAACAAGAAAGAGGGAACAAAAATTCACCCCTGTAGGTAATAAATGTATCATTTTCAAGTAAATGGATGGGAACCAGGAGTAACAGATGGCCAGCTAAAAGAAAGTGCTTCTCTTAATTTATGAGACTTCAAGGTCAAATGATGGTACAATGCATCCTGGACAACACAGATCATTTAATTGCCAGAAACTGTATAACATAGACCAATGGACTCTGTAAGTTCTAAGTTAAAATGACTGAAGTTTATAATTCACATTTATTATTTGGTCCAGTTTCAGTCAATTTTAATCGACTGGACATTTTATTGTCCACTACAGAAACCAGAGAATGGTTCGCACATAGAACTGACATTGGAGAATTTTCTTGTTTCCAGTGCCAACAACTCTTTGGATTGGGACAAAATGAAGGGACTTTAAATGGGTGTGGTAACTAGAGATGACACTAGGAATTTTTTTTTTTTCGCTGAATTATATACAGCTTGGTCCTTCAGTTTCTGAAATTTCATTAACAAATAAGATCAAATTCTCCTTTTAGATTAGAGCGTGCATATTTGGGTTCCAACACATGCTTTCCTTTTAGCATGTGAAAATGTATAAATAATTGCAAAACAAAAAAAAATTAATAAAAAATTCTACCCAACACATGCAGTAATTATTATTATTTATATCAGAAAGAATCAGTGTTATTTGGAGAATTGTCTCTTATATAAATCTCTCAATTCTCCGAAAGATTATTATAATAGTTCCCTCATTTGGTCAACCTTCAAGTGTTAATTTAAGAAGAATAAGGGACAAGAAAGATTTTGTAACAGTCCACCATTTTTGGCATTTCACAGGAGTGGGGTGCTATGTGAATGTGCAGGGCACACTCCATCACAGTCCTTACTATAGCAAAGTCTATTTGAGCATCAATGCAAATCCTCTTCACTGATTACATGATATAGACAGCCACCACACCATGCACTTTACCTGCTTGCAAGGAACTCCCTTCAATGATTCGACAAGCCTAGGCCTGAATATGGAACGACTGGTATCTCCGTGCCCACAGCAGAAGGATGAATTATCTCCACATGTGAAAACCTGCATGAATAATTGGAAATTACATTTCAAACTTTTGCTCCTGATAAAATGACAAAAACAAAAACAAAAACAAAAAAAAAAAAAGCAAGCATAATTTCAATACTTGAATCTCCAATAAAATATTAATCCACATAAACATGCAGATATGGTGGTTATGGAAAACAAAGATGAGGTTCCCCATTAAGGGATCCGACCCAAGGGATCTCCAAAATGCACACTTTTTAGAGTATCTACGCATTTGCACTTATCATTTTGTTCAAAGTGATCTATCATCAATGCAGCAACTACTGAAACAAAAAGTTTATGTTCTAACAATTAAAGCATCCAGCCTAAGAATTGCATGATACTGCAGACATCCTTCTATTCTAGTACATGAGATAAGCACATGTTAATGAGGAAAGAACTAAATTATGGATAGACTTCAAAAAGAAAAGGGCTAATTACTCTTCATTTGAACAACCAAAGAATTGCTCAAATGACCAGCAAATATGCAATGAACCCATGCAACCAAACAAATAAATACTGCTTTCAAAATTCGCACCGAGTTAGTTTTGTTTGCGATTGATTAAGCAATTTTGACTAAACTCAGGAACGATGTTGTTCATGGAAATTCTCCTTGGATCTAGGACTTAGGCCCAGATACCGTCAAAATTGATAATCAAGATCATTGATTATGACATCTGGAGCACATGAAATAGCTATAGACACTATACTTCAAAATATGTTCAAAATGTATGAGCAATCACAAACCTCTCCAGACTGCGTGACAAAAGCAGCATGATTATGGGAGGCCGAGACATGAATCACTTGTGCTGGAGATGGGAAATTGATTCGTGTAAATGCTACACATTGCGTTGTTTCAGGACCATGACCCAGAACACCACACAAGCTGGAACCACATGAGTAGACTGCAGAATCATTGATCAACAATGTGTGATATCTTCCACTCCAAATCTGCATCTGTTGATAACATTTAATAATTAATGACAACAAAACATCAAAGTCATCTAACTCTTAAATCAACAAAACTAATATAATAATATTGTGAGTAAAAAATTATGGTAGGAAAATTTTCAAGCAGTTCTCCTTTCTTAAAATGCAATCGTGGGACTATCTTTTCCATTGTTGCAATATCACTTGACGCCCAGAGCCCTTCCCTCCCTCTACATGCCGTGTGAGCACATCAACTACTGTGGTATAACGGCTTTGACATCACAATCCAACATTATGAGCTAAAGCACCATAGGAATATGAATATTACACCATAATAATGAGCATGTAATGCGTCACATTTATTAAGGTCATATTGCTGCAAGAACTTCAATTTTAAGCAAGTGTATGATCTATAACAAGGGAGAATAGTAAACCTGTCGATGTAATGTAAGTGACAAAAAAAAGAAAGTGAAAACCCAAGTTAACAAAACAGTGCACAATTCTTAATCATTTAACACTAAAGGGTAGTGTTCAAGAAATAGTACATTGCCTGCTGAGGTTTCAACAATATCAGAGGACTGCTCCACCGATTGCAAGAACCTCAAAACCCGCTTCCAGATCCCACCACACCGATTGAAAAGCTCTTTCTGAGAATTGGAATGCATTGGAGCATATATAGGATGAGACTCACACAGATGATATGCCGAGAAATCCACCAAAGACCTGAATTTTTTAGGAAACAAACCATGACTCCCTCTAAAAGCTCGCGACGTCAGCTCTAAACAAACCAGATCAAACGCGCTCAAACGACCGGAGGTTAGGATTTCGAAAATCAGATGCTGTGGCAAGTCCTCAATCGAAATTGGCTGAAATTGATCCGCCATTTGTCGAATATTTACGGCGAGTAGGGTCGATAGAGAGGGCTAATGATCACTATATCAAAATTTTAGGCGAAATCGGAGACAATTAAAGCAATCTATAAAGAAAACATCAGAATGTAGAAAATTAGACGAAATTGAGTGTAAATTAACAGGTAATCGATCCAACATGAGATGGGGCAAATTTTGAGCTAATAAACTGTACTAACGAAGCAAAAGCCAAGTTTCGATCAAAGTTGAGGATTCGACAATAAGAAAATTTTTAAAAATTGCCGAATCTAGTATCAAATAGGTAGAGTTAAAGACCGAGAGAGAGAGTTGGAAACCGAATGCGATTGAGAATGAAAGATAGATCAGAATTCGGAATGGGGTTCGATCAAGTAGGTAGNGCGAATCTAGTATCAAATAGGTAGAGTTAAAGACCGAGAGAGAGAGTTGGAAACCGAAAGCGATTGAGAATGAAAGATAGATCAGAATTCGGAATGGGGTTCGATCAAGTAGGTAGAGAGTAGAATTTTAACAGTCACAGTGGAATCATGACCAGAGAAAAGAGGGGAGAAAGATAGAGAGAGAGAGACCTGTGACAAGCTTTTTCTCCCTGCCACTTTTTGCCTATTTTGCCGCAAAAGAAATGAAAATTGAAGAATGAAACACGAGAATCAATCAAAGGAAGAAAGGGGAAGAAGAGAATAAAGAAACAACAAGAGTGCTTGACGACAAAGTTTCCTCCTTGGAGAGAGAGAGAGAGCGCGAGAGCAAAAGTCAGGATTTATAGCTTTCTATAGTGCAACATTTCCTGTGTCATATCTTTCGGGGAGAGAGAGAGAGAGAGAGAGAGAGAAGGAATCTTGTTTGATGTTCATGAGTTTGGCTACGGGGATTCCAGCTGCTCTCCTCGCTCATTCTTTTTATTGTCGCTCTTCTTTTTATTGTCGTGTAACGGTTACGCAACGTGTGAGCAATGTCACGCGGTTAACCGCTCAATAATAATAATAATAAATAAATAAATTTTTACTCCTTTAAATAATCACTCTCTTGCATAAAAAAATAATTGTTCCATATTTAAAAAATAAATAATTTATTTATTATTAAATAATTATATCATATAATAATATTAATATAATATACATGATATAACCGTTATCATCAATATTTACTCTTCATCTTCTTTCTAGTTGAGGTGGAATAATTCTATAACGCCACATCAACAGACAAATGAAATTTTTGGAATAGAGTCCACATAGGAGCATTGTTGAGAATAGGAAAGTTGATGGAAACAAACACGCAAATGAACTTTATTTTTTTAAACGGTTCACTCAAACTCAATTTAAGTTATCAATTTGAACTTTATTTGAATTCAACCTCTAACACTAATTCTTCAATCCAAATATTATATGCATTTGCAAGTTTTGAATTTGATGTACACAACTCGGATTGTAATTTGGGTCTACTAATTCAGTTGTGGAGTTGAATTTTAATTTAATTACGAAATTTTTTTGATAAAATTAGTCTGAAATATAAACAATTGACATCTCAGTCTTAACAGTATCTAAAATCTAAACGGGACCCATTTTTTCTTAAACCCAACTTGAATATCAAAAATCTGTGTCCAAAAAGATAAAATTTTTGAATTGGATTAAGATTAACTCAAACAAGTTCTTTTTGTGACTTAAATTATATCATCATGGGGGTTGAGCATATATTTTGAATTCTACAAATAGTGAGAGAACTTAATTAATTATTGTCAATCCTTATCACTTCAAAAAAATGGCAATTAATTAGTAAAGAGGATTTGAAAATGCACCAAAATTAATTTCCTAATTAATCCATGATGGTGGTGGATGGGGAAAGAATAATGTTAGATGGACTTAAAAATTAAACTTAAAAATTAATTTCAACCATTGAATAGGCAGTGAGTTTCAATAAATACTGGGATCATAGTGATATTGCGTTGTGAATTGGTAATTTGTTGTTATGGGTCCAACTCCAATCCTCACGGAAGGCTTTGGAACTGGTCATGCCTTAGTCGCTAATTAAACTAAATTAATTCTTTAATCACTTAGATAATGACATAGTCGTGCCACAGGAAAGTATGCCATGCCAAGTGGTCATGCTTTGCCTTCTTGGCTAATTAAATCAATTATATGTTAATGCAGGATTTCGTCAACAGGCAACAACTAATAGCATTTTTAGAATCACTCGAAGTGGTCAAACACAGATAAAGATCCTCCGGTGCAGAAGTTTGACAAGAAAAGTAGAATGAAAAGAGCTTTAACAACTCTAGTGGGTACCTCGATCTGAAAAGCGTTGACTTTCTTTGGATGGATGGGATCGCTTGCATGATCTAGACATATATCTTCATCACGTGTTGAGTTGGCCTAAATGAAGGCGTGTTTCGCTCGTATGAATATGTAATTGAGAAATGAGGGGAATAAAGGGAAACCATCCATGGTGTTGCAGATGTGGAGGCCATGGCTGCCTTTACTGCTATGAAGTTGGGGGTTGAGTTGAGGTTTGATAGAANACTCGTATGAATATGTAATTGAGAAGTGAGGGGAAGAAAGGGAAACCATCCATGGTGTTGCAGATGTGGAGGCCATGGCTGCCTTTACTGCTATGAAGTTGGGGGTTGAGTTGAGGTTTGATAGAATTTGTTTGGAAGGTGATTCCAATGGTGAAGGGTGTTGTGGAGGCCATTGCAAGTTTGAACNGCTCGTATGAATATGTAATTGAGAAATGAGGGGAATAAAGGGAAACCATCCATGGTGTTGCAGATGTGGAGGCCATGGCTGCCTTTACTGCTATGAAGTTGGGGGTTGAGTTGAGGTTTGATAGAATTTGTTTGGAAGGTGATTCCAATGGTGAAGGGTGTTGTGGAGGCCATTGCAAGTTTGAACAATTTCAACAATATGCGGCGAATGGGGTGGAGTAAGTTTTCTATTTCTTGGATTAAACGTTCAGCGAATAATGTTATTGATATTTTGACTAATTATATCTTACAATGTAATGGATTGTTATCACGGAGGGAGGAATATCCAGATTTTTTGGCCTCCTACCTNGACGTTCAGCGAATAATGTTACTGATGTTTTGACTCATTATATCTTACAATGTAATGGATTGTTATCACGGAGGGAGGAATACCCAGATTTTTTGGCCTCCTACCTCCGAAATGATTTGTAAGTTTTGTTATTCAATAATTTGTTATCATGTCTGCTTACACCCAAAAAGCTTGTGAAAGTCCACGACTAACAAAACAATTAGGGGAGTAGGACTCTAAGAATTCCAAGAAATTGGGAGATGTGACATCATGAGTCACCAGTTGGAGACGATTCAGCACACTTCTACACATCTCAAGGGTAAAGGTCTTGATCACAATAATGGCCAAAAAAAATGATTTTGACAGTCAAAATTCATTCCTATAAATAACAAAAGTATTCACGATCAAACACAACAAAATCTACAAAGAGCCAAGTCAGCCTACCTTATATTATAACTCTCGAACAACTTTATTTTACTTGAAAAATTATTTAAGTTCTTTGAACCCTAAGACATAGAAAAGAATTCAGAGGTAATCTTACATCTCGCTAGAATCGCCTGAACAGTCACAATTTTTAGAATCTCACACTAGTTCAAGTAGATAAAGTCGTACGTATTTTGATCTTAAGTTCAATTGAACTTTGACATGCACACAATCCAAAAATATACCAAACAGTTTTATATCAAAAAAAAAAAAANGTACGTATTTTGATCTTAAGTTCAATTGAACTTTGACATGCACACAATCCAAAAATATACCAAACATTTTCATATCAAAAAAAAAAAAAGAGCATTGATAAATCCTGATGAAGTTATGCTTAAATATTTGAAATTTTATTGTAGATNGTTTTATATCAAAAAAAAAAAAAAAGAGCATTGATAAATCCTGATGAAGTTATGCTTAAATATTTGAAATTTTATTGTAGATTAAGCTTGTTATTCAGTTTTTGTTTTTGGAACAAGGCCTACTCCTTAGCATAGCTTTTGAAGGGAGGTAGAGAGTAGTGAGACTCAGTGTGATGAGCTATTGAAGACGAGGACAATATTATTCAGTTCATTTGAAGCTTTTATTACATGTATAGCTTGAAACTACATATGACCTANATATTGAAGACGAGGACAATAGTATTCAGTTCATTTGAAGCTTTTATTACATGTATAGCTTGAAACTACATATGACCTACTGTGCTCTTAATGGGCAAATTCTATCTTCATTCACTCTGCTAGAGCTAGTGATTCAGCTCTGGCTCATCCTCCTTGTTTTTGCCTTGCAAAAAGCCGTCTTCAATTTCTTTTGCTAATAAGCCTTCACCATCTTGCTTCTCATGTCCCGGGTCGGGTTCATAGAATAAATTTCCTTGCAGAGAACTGTCTTTAATTTCTTTTGCTAGTAAGCCTTCACCATCTTGCTTCTCATGGTCTGGGTCGGGTGAACTGCCCAGTAAGCCCTCACCATCTTGCTTCTCATGGTCCGGGTTGGATTCAGAGTCATGTTCCTTGATTTTAGAGGTCCCCTGAACATTTTTCGTGGTTTTATCATCAGTCTGATCTTTTTTTGTAGCCCCATGAGAGACAGGACTACTAGGCACATTGTGGGCCCCAGCATGGATCCCACCTGCAGTCCATGGACCACAGCCACCATTTATTGGTGGAGGGCAACCACATGCACCAGAGTGTGAGGGAGGTGGGTAACCACATCCACCACCGTAGTTTCCTTCAGCATTTCCACAACCTGGGTTGCCACCAACACAACCACCGGGTGCACCAATTGGGCAACCATAGCCAGGATATCCACCACAGTTTCCTGAGCCCCACTCGTTACCAGGCTGGCCACAACCCGGTTGGCAGCTTGGGTTGCAATTGCAACCGCCCCATGGTTGATTCTCACAGCCACCCTCTCCAGATCCTCCACCCCAACCACAGCCGTCACCATTACCACCTCCACTGCTACCGCTACCGCTTCCAGACCCGCCTCCTGAACCATAACCTCCCCCTGATCCGCCTCCACCACCTAAACCACAACCGCCTTCCCCTTCACCTCCACCGCCACCGCTTCCAAACCCGCCCCCTGAACCATAACCTCCCCCTGATCCGCTTCCACCACCTGAACCAAAGCCACTTCCTGAACCACCACCTGAACCAAAGCCGCTACCTGAACCAAAGCCACTACCTGAACCATAGCCACCACCACCACCACCGCCTCCACCTCCACCTCCACCTCCTGACAACGTTGTCACATGGCCTTTATGGTTTTGTGGATCATTTGTATTGTGGTTGTCCATGGAGTCCAGGAGGCCCCGACGAGCAGATGCAGAGCAGAGACTCAAAGATAACAAAACCAAGTATCCAATGGAGAGACTGCATTTTATTGAAGCCATTTTCTTTCTGCTGAGTGCTTTTCAATGGTTTGAAATCATGAAGGGCTTTGGCTTTATATAATGCTGAACTAAGTTGGTTTAAAGTAAAGGAGAGAGCGAGAGAGAGAGACGTAACTTTAGGCAGTAATTGTGCAAAGCACACTTGAGCCTGCATCAGTTTGTTCTAAGAATCCGGACTCATCAATCTTGTATGGATACAGGAACTAAGGACTCTACTGGCAACTGCAACTCCTTAATAGTTACTGCCAACTTTTCTTTCTCTGTTTTTTTTTTCAATCTCAACAAACAATAAAAATGTGTGCGTGAGAGAGAGAGAGAGAGAGAGAGAGAGAGTCATTCAATCTGCCTGGGTGTTGCTTCCATGAATTTCATTCAACACCTTAGCTACATTGACCGCTTTCTCGTCGGGAAGTTGCATGCAGAAGTAGGATCACAAAAAGCCAAGAATCCAAACCTATATAATATATCTTCTTGGCAGATCACTCAAGACCTAATTAGGAATTCTACCAATGGTAAAAATTCATCGGTTATAGTTGGATAGTCAATTAATTCTATTTTATATTGACGTTCATTATCAATTAAAAAATAAATATTCATTAGGTCCCCAAATTCAATTTCAAAATCAAGTTTAAGCAGACATAACTCCTAATCCTAGGAAAAATGGTTGCTATCGCTCCATGGTCCTATCGACGGAATGTCTTTTGTGATTAGTTTAAACAACACTTGACATCAACTATATCAAGTTATTATTGGATTGTCTTGCAACCTTCTTCGTGTTCATGCGATGATGGCTTATAGAGGACACACAGACGAGACTCCATGACTAGCACGAGGGTAGGCAATATACATTAGTTATGGGCTTCTTGTGCACGCTTTTCAACTACCTTCATTGCCTGAACCAGCCTCAACCTCAAGGTTATCATATCATGTATATTTTTACCATCAACAAGATCATACAATTCAATTTTACACATCTCACACTCACAATATCTGCCACTAAAAAGGCAACCTTAGTGCACCAAAACCCCTCACTCGTCCATACTCGAACTTTTTGGGTTCAACTCATAACAAAACAACCTTACCAACACACCAAAACTAGCCCTCTACAACATCCAACATTACTCATTTAAAATTTTCCATTATGCTTTCTTTTTTTCTTTCTATTTTGGTTCAACAATTAAGAATATCTGAACTAGCTTACGCATACTTTACATTTCTAGTCCGATTAAAGACAGTTCATCCACATCAGGACTAACGTATTCATGAGATATAAATACTTCATGGCCTAACCCTAAAATGTTACCCAGCTTCAAACTCAATATGTCTAAGTTTACAATTTGTCCATGTTACCGCTTGAGCTACCTTGGGTTAGCTTTATGCTTTTTGAGTGATAAATTTGTTTGGACTAACTTAGAATAAGATTCTATACTGACTGATACATTGAATAAGATTTGTTTGCACATGCAATCTGGCTAAGAATTGGCCAAAGTTCATCCTTGCTTAGATAGTGGCACCAGATACATCTGCTTCCATAAGACGTTTAGATAGTGGCACCAGTTCATCATTGTAACAAATTGAAACTGTGAACACCGAACCACCCAGACATCTATTTCGCTATCAACTCGTCAAACTTTTTATCTTCCAAGCCCATAAACCTCTTGTTATTACATAGACAGAGGAATTACAAGAAAAACAGATACCAAGTTTGGAAAACAGAAGAATTACAAGAAAAACAGATACCAAGTTCGGAAAACAGAAGAATTACAGGAAAAACGTAGAGTTATTATGACAAGTCTAACTTCAAATCTCCTCACCATTGTCTGCTCCTGATCTCAAAGCTTCGGCCATCATACGTTCCCTATTCTGAGTTTGCCTTTCGACAGCTACCATATAAAGGCCTGACAAGCAATGATCACCCAAATAAATTTATGAGAAATGGGAAAGGAAGAAGAATAAATGACTGGCGCAACTGTTTACATAGACTCAGGCAACCTTGATTAAAATTCAACTTGAGATACTGAAGAAAGTAGGGACAGCATACCAATGGCACTTCCGATTGCACAGAACCAGAGAACCCTCATGGACCACTTATCACTAATAACACCTCTGGTCATATCTCCCACTGGCAAGACGGTTAAGACGACTTACATTAGCATTTCTTAGTGATAAATGGGTAATAGGATATGTTGTATGCTAGATTTCAGCTATCAAACAATATAGTACAAACGTATCTAAGGATCAAAAGACTAATAGCCGATCGTCAGTGCAGATGATAGGGTGAGATGAGAGCAAAGAACACTTCAAATCCAAAATACAAAATAAGCAAATAATCAGGATTCTATTTTTGCAATGTAAATTAAGAATACCTTCTGTTCTGAATTTGCCAGCTTTTGAATTTAAACTTATACAAAACGAAGACAAATATGGACTGACAGATAAACCATATATACTTTGGCCTTAATATTAACAGAAAACTTGGTTTGGCCTTTCAGTAATTGAAACAGTCGGTCCACATTTGGTACAGAAAAATTATAGAAATCTTGACGACAAACAAACATCAATCAGGATTAGTGTTTATTGCAAGGAAAGCAAATTTTCTACAACCACTAAACTTAAGGAGGAGAGATGAATTTTGACGCAAGAGTCTATTAGCGAGTGTTATGAGTCCAAATTTTTCTCTCTATACTGATCTGGTGGGAATTTCGTAAACCTGACTACAACATAAAGAATGTGTAATTGTAATCATAATAAGAATTCCCTTATGCTTATGGTTTACATACCAAAAAACTTGTAGCAAAATCAAAGAGATTTAGGGAAATCATTGCAAGAGAGGAGGAAAGGCAATGGGTAAACTTCGCACACTTGACATGAATTCGCTCATTGTATAAAGCTGGTACATTTTCTAGAAACGGCCCAACATTGAGAGGCACACTAACACATTCAGATTCAGCCACAAATACAAAGAATTATAAAAAGAAAAAGGATTTGTGATCACTAGTGGAAGAGAGACATTTGCCCATATACAGCTAGAAACAGGGGCATACAGTCATGGAATGCAAGTTAGAAAATACGTAAAAACTTTGAAAAGAAAGCAACTAACGACAAATGCTATCAAAATCTAATGGTAAGCCCACTGCTTTAGGGATCCCTCTTCATCATAAATCTAAGAAAATCAAATTGGTATGGCTGGTTATTAGCATATAGACAAAAAATCAAAGAACTACATGCTATTCAAAAACAAATTCCAAACATAAAGAAAGCGCAGGGGAATGTGATTTACATTGATAAAATATTAAACTAGGTTCCTGGATTGAGTGGCAATCACCATCCCTCCGACCAATTATTGAATATCAACTCAAAAGTTGGATCTACAATGCAAAAGCGAATACTGGAGAAGTGCATTTCCCTGTGGATAAGGACATTAGGATACCAGATAGTTCACTTCCCTCCTATCAGTGCGACATAACTAATTTACCAGCACTTAATGGAACCGATTAAAGTCTGGTTTGTACCATCAGAAACAACAGCATCCGTTTCCCCTAATGCCCAGAATTAAAAGGAAAAATCATGCTACCCCTAAAAACTACTTAGTGATTAGCATATGGAATACCTGATATTCAGGTATATATCGTGTCATTCAAAATCAAATGCATTCCAGGAAACACGGAGACTTAATATCCCAACACCTCAATAGAAAACAGCCTAGTATGAGTGACTATCCCAAATTTAGCTTAGCAACTAAAAATTTTGCTTAGATATCACCACCAGCGCCACCCTGAACAATCCAACAATATATGCATAGCAATCATACAGACACATATATATGATCACATTCTTTGTGAATGTTAACAATTTCATCAAGCAAAAGAAAAAAAAAATGCAAGAAAAATGGAAGACAATATATCAAAACGATAGAAGGAGGCAAATAGATAGATAGATAGACGGAGAGAGAGGGGGAAATTTACCTCTGAAAAGCTGAGACTGGTCTTGCGGATTGGCAGTGAATGAACTTGCTGAGCCACCTAGGGTTGTTGAGCATGAGCTTTAGAACAAAATTACCAGGCAGAAGAGAGAGGGTCGAATTGTATACAGTTGAGGACCGGTTGGTCCGGTTTTTTTTTTTTTTTTTCCCTATTAGAAATTTAGTTCGGACCTCTTAAGATTGGTCTGGTTTCAAACATAAAATATGACACTTAGCTCCCTACAGAGTTTTAAAAAATTCTCAATTCACCCCAAACATGAGATAATTGTCATTCTTTTTTGCACCTTCTATCATCCCTCCATCCAAATTGATCCACTTAGAAGTTAGAACCTAGTAATAGTCATATTATATGGAGGAGTTACATGTGAGTTTCAATGGTTGAGATTTCTACAATCTTTACACTAACTACATAATTTAGGGATTGAATGCATTGTCATCGTTAGATTGATAGTGCATTCAATGTTGAGACAAATTGACAATTCAATGGTCACAATCATTAAGCCCCCAATTTATCTCCCAATAGCATTACTTCAATCTTTACCATAAAATTAAAAAGCTTTGTCAGACCAAAAATATCTGAAAAATGTGGATTTTAGAGATCCATAAATGGTGTAAATAAGATTCGAAGTGAATTTCTTTATACACTCTCAAAATATCAAATACTTGTAATTGTGTTGGGACATCAACTTCTTATACTAGGGCCCAAGCCCCAAAAAAAACTGGCATATTTGCATGTTTGGTCATTGGTGGCTACAAAATAATAACAAATTATACAAACCTTGATATATACAATTCTTCCGAACAAAAGCAGTTGTGTGACAACATTTTGATTGCACTGAGAAATTTGTTGCTGGATTAATAAAGAAAATTGATTGTGTTGGTCGAGTTGATGTGAAGGAATTTAATAAAATCAAATCAAAATATGTAAAACTTAGATCAATATTAACCATTGTGATTTTTTAAGTTGAGAATTCAACTTTTTAACTACAATATTAGATGGAGGAAAAAAAAATTTCAAAAGCGTGTTACCCATCGCGTCTATATCGTGTAGCCCGAACTAGGGGTGCAACTCGGGGCGGTTTAGGTGTCAACCCAGGCCCAATCCGAGATACAAAAACTCTAATCCTAGCCCAACTTGAACTCGACTTCCAATCTGACTATTCAACCCAAGTACTGTCCGAATTAATTTTTTAAAACTCCGGTTGAATTTAGGTTAGTCAATTCGGACTGAATTCGAGTTTGCATTCGGGCTCAAACACAAGCTTAGCTACAAATTCTCCATTTGTCTCCCTCACCAGTCACCAGTGAGATTTTCTGTGCCCGGAAAAGAAGAACAGCTAAAGGTGAAGAAGAAGAACAAATTATCCACAACAACCCATCATACGAGCTAATACAAATGTGCTTCCGTTTGTTGTTTTGGCCACCCATCAGACTAAACATGTTCGATTGATAGAACCCAATTTTNGTGGATTTTAGAGATCCATAAATGGTGTAAATAAGATTCGAAGTGAATTTCTTTATACACTCTGAAAATATCAAATACTTGCAATTGTGTTGGGACATCAACTTCTTATACTAGGGCCCAAGCCCCAAAAAAAACTGGCATATTTGCATGTTTGGTCATTGGTGGCTACAAAATAATAACAAATTATACAAACCTTGATATATACAATTCTTCCGAACAAAAGCAGTTGTGTGACAACATTTTGATTGCACTGAGAAATTTGTTGCTGGATTAATAAAGAAAATTGATTGTGTTGGTCGAGTTGATGTGAAGGAATTTAATAAAATCAAATCAAAATATGTAAAACTTAGATCAATATTAACCATTGTGATTTTTTAAGTTGAGAATTCAACTTTTTAACTACAATATTAGATGGAGGAAAAAAAAATTTCAAAAGCGTGTTACCCATCGCGTCTATATCGTGTAGCCCGAACTAGGGGTGCAACTCGGGGCGGTTTAGGTGTCAACCCAGGCCCAATCCGAGATACAAAAACTCTAATCCTAGCCCAACTTGAACTCGACTTCCAATCTGACTATTCAACCCAAGTACTGTCCGAATTAATTTTTTAAAACTCCGGTTGAATTTAGGTTAGTCAATTCGGACTGAATTCGAGTTTGCATTCGGGCTCAAACACAAGCTTAGCTACAAATTCTCCATTTGTCTCCCTCACCAGTCACCAGTGAGATTTTCTGTGCCCGGAAAAGAAGAACAGCTAAAGGTGAAGAAGAAGAACAAATTATCCACAACAACCCATCATACGAGCTAATACAAATGTGCTTCCGTTTGTTGTTTTGGCCACCCATCAGACTAAACATGTTCGATTGATAGAACCCAATTTTTTGAATTGTTTTAGCCACCCATCAAACTAAATTTTTTTTTAAGGGAGATGCTATTTGAACTTATAATATAGACTTAAAATGTAGATTTGATCACTGTCACTGAATAGGTAGTGGGTCCCTAATAAATGTCAAGACCTCCAATAAAATCAATGACAATGACCAATCAAGTCTATATTTTAAGTCTACGTTTTAAATCCACGTAACATTGCTCTTTTTCTAAATAGAACTAGTTCCTAAAATCATCTCATAAAACTCCTATACAAACTGAATTCTACCACCTATGTATAGATGTAGGGTGTGGTTTAAGCATGAGGAATGATCGGATTGGACAAACCCGACAATCCCATAACAATCCATTTGGCCCTGGGACTAATTATGGTGATAATGTCCCATCATCGTATTGATAAGTAGTGAGCTCCACATTTATTTCATCTAATACTTTATTTGAATGGAATATTGAATGATGATATAAATATTAAGAATACTCAAGATAAAGAGTGATATATCCTAATTATTCTTGAGAGTAAAAATATATTTTGTACAAATACTCCCCAACTAAAGTATTTACCGTGCCCAAAATGTGTATTCAAACATGGGGATATAAGTGGGATGAGATGGGCCTGACATAATTTTTTCAATCTCTCTTTTCTAATACCTAAATTAAAGACACCCGTAGGATCTGAACTCAAAAGCACAAGATTGAAAAAAGAAGACATTTTACAGCAAGTGAAAAAAAAAAAAAAAAGGAAGAAACCTTTGTCTGTAGACCGGCTACAGGCTATAGCCAGGGGGAGAGGGAGTAGAGAGATCATACCTTACCTGGAACGATGTGTAGAAGGTGGAGAGAGACGCAGATCAGCAGGTCCACTGGTCCAGCAGTCGCAAGACGATCAGATCCGAGTGAGGGATTGCGAGAGAGGCGAAGCGAGTGAGAGACTGAAAAGTGACAGACTGAGAGAGGCAGATAGGCAGAGAGCCTNCCATAACAATCCATTTGGCCCTGGGACTAATTATGGTGATAATGTCCCATCATCGTATTAATAAGTAGTGAGCTCCACATTTATTTCATCTAATACTTTATTTGAATGGAATATTGAATGATGATATAAATATTAAGAATACTCAAGATAAAGAGTGATATATCCTAATTATTCTTGAGAGTAAAAATATGTTTTGTACAAATACTCCCCAACTAAAGTATTTACCGTGCCCAAAATGTGTATTCAAACATGGGGATATAAGTGGGATGAGATGGGCCTGACATAATTTTTTCAATCTCTCTTTTCTAATACCTAAATTAAAGACACCCGTAGGATCTGAACTCAAAAGCACAAGATTGAAAAAAGAAGACATTTTACAGCAAGTGAAAAAAAAAAAAAAAAGGAAGAAACCTTTGTCTGTAGACCGGCTACAGGCTATAGCCAGGGGGAGAGGGAGTAGAGATCATACCTTACCTGGAACGATGTTGTAGAAGGTGGAGAGAGACGCAGATCANAGGACGAAACCTTTGTCTGTAGACCGGCTACAGGCTATAGCCAGGGGGAGAGGGAGTAGAGATCATACCTTACCTGGAACGATGTTGTAGAAGGTGGAGAGAGACGCAGATCAGCAGGTCCACTGGTCCAGCAGTCGCAAGACGATCAGATCCGAGTGAGGGATTGCGAGAGAGGCGAAGCGAGTGAGAGACTGAAAAGTGACAGACTGAGAGAGGCAGATAGGCAGAGAGCCGACAAGAGTGAGAGAGTTAGTCGATGAGAATGAGAGAGTCGATGAAGAGTGAGAGAAGCACAGGCGCCGACTGCGGGCGGAAGACAGCAAGGAACCCAGGGGTGTTTGGATCGGCTGATAGGGTAGCATAGGTTTGAATTTTTATTTTTTTTTAGGATAATTACACCTTTATCACTTAAATATTCAATTTCTTAAAATTTTAAATATTATACACATATTCCTAAAGATTATACCCGCGTAATANCATGAGATTTATCACTTAAATATTCAATTTCTTAAAATTTTAAATATTATACACATATTCCTAAAGATTATACCCGCTTAATATATAAACTCCTCCCGTCAAATATTCGTTAGTAAATTATATACAAACCCTCTAAAATTTATAGATTTATAATATTTACACCTCTCAAATTTAAAATATTATATTTAAACAAAAAATATTCTAATCAAATATAAAATATCAAATATTTTAAATTATAAAATTAAAATTCATGTTTTATTATATTATTTATTGAAATAAAATAAAAAATAAAAAACCATTTGTTTCTTATAAAATCCTAATTAATATCAAATTATATTATCTATTAGAATAAAATTGAAAAATTAAACAAGAGGTCTAAGTCATACATAATAGAACATGAATTTTACATCCAAAATTCATATTCTATTATGTCATTTATTGAAATAAAAACAAAAACAAAAATCTAATTTTTCTTAAAAAGTCGTAATTAATATACAATTATAATGTCTATTGATTATTGGAATAAAACTAAAAAATCAAATAAGGGGTCAAATTATAATAGACACTATATATTCTAAATTTAATTGGGATAACTTGATAGTTTAATTTAGTCGTTTAAACGACTAAATTAAATTCTAATATATAGTATAATTATATACTAATTGTGATTTTTATTTTTAATTTTATTTCAATAAATGTCATAACATAACATAATATTTTGTTGTAAATTTTAAAATATTTGATATTTTACCTTTAATTGGAGTATTTTTTTATTTAAGTATAACATTTTAACTTGATGGATCTAAGTATTACACGCTTATTAACTTCTGGGGGTCTGTATGTAATTTATTAACGGATATACTAACGAGAGTCTAAGTATTACGTGCGTATCAATCTTAGCAGGTCTGTGTATAATATTTTAAATGTCAAAAGAACTGAATAATTAAATGACAAACCTCATAAAATTTGAATGTAATTCCCTCTTTTTTTAACCAATTCCTGTCCAACACAATGCCCTCAATTATTTTTGTTGGCTCGTATATTGGTGTATTCTTTTTCCTATCTTTTGTTTAGCCAATTATATTTTAAAGGGTGGGGTTATTCAAGCACCACAAATTTTTGTTCTTATCCCATTTAATTTTTCATTATCAAACTATTAAATTTAATCCTTTTATATCCACTTCACTAATAACTAAACTCACCCTATGCTACATACACCCCATTAATAGTTAAGCTCACTCATTCTATGTGCAACTTTTTAATGAAAGAAGTTATCGTAAAAGAAGACAATTAATTTTAATGCATAAATATATTTACGAAACAAGAAAAAAACCAAGCAAAACTGAAATAAGAAAAAAAAAACAAAAAATGCAACAAGTTAAATAACAAGCATGCCAAAACAAGAAAAAAGAAAAGAACAAAACAAGAAAAAAAAATAAACAAATAAACAAATCAAAACGAGAAAAAAAAAATCAAGCAAAAATTGAAAGAACAAGTAAAACTATAAAACGCAAAACTGAATATGAAAAAAAAAAACATCAAACCTAGACAAAATAAAAAAAATAACAAGTATAGATGCAAAATTTTAACAAAATAAAAAAACAAATAATCTGAAAGCATACATATATATACACGCATATAACTTCTAAATAAAAAATCGTTAAACTTGATAGAGATATCAACACATACCGATATAATAAAAATTCGTATAACAAACATGAAATCAAATATAGAATTAGATTGAAAAACATTTCCAACATGTATTTCACTTAAAAAATTTATTTTGAAAAAGTGTTTTTATTAGTACATGAGATCAGATAGAGAATGAAATCTTAATTATGACAAAATATAAAGTGGGTTTACTTCTTAAATGAGGTGTATGTAGCATATGGTAGGCTTAATTACTAATGAAGTGAATATAAAAAGAGTGAGTTTAATAGTTTAATAGTGAAAGATTAAATGAGGTGAGAATGGAGATTTGTGGGGTGGTAATAACCCACCCTATTTTAAATCCGTAGAGCCTGCATATTAAAATATTATATTTAAATATTTTTACTAAAATACCCTTTTATCTAGCTCGTCTAACTTTATGTTTGGCTACCAAATTGTGGCCTCCTCACATCTAAATTTATTTTTTTCCCCATAAAATTACAAGGCTTGGATGAACAAAAGGCAATTGATTTACACAGGAATATTAAAAAAAAAGAAGGAAAAATACCAATTAATATTTTTTACCTTGAGGTCTAAATTCCTTGGGTAAGCCATCTAAATTTCTACAATTTATATTGGCTTTTTTTCTCTTCTTTGATGGGGGAGGTGCACTATTCAAAAAAATGGGGAAGTTTATAGAGCAAAGAGAGAGATGAGAGTTTGGATGAATTTTTTTTTGACAAAAAACAGAGGTAAAGAATAGACTTGACCTCACCTTTGCCTAATCAACACTACTGATGGGACAATTTGGCAACTGGTGAGGAGCGACATGCGTCGCCAATTCAGCCCTCGGCATAATACCTCACCTTGGCGTGAGAGATCCTCCTCGACATCATTCTCATCTGTATGTCGCCCACTCCATGACACTTCAGCATTCGGCGATGACTCACCTCTGCGTCTACCATCATACAATAGGATAATCTTTGACTTTGAAGGTAGAAATGATTGACTAAGGCCAACACGCTCATGATCGAGATAAAAAAGAGCTTCTAAGTATTACACCTTGAGGGCAAGGTTGACTCTCAGTTATTGGGCCCCATTCCAAGGCAATTAGAATGATCAAAAAGTAATTTGATGACTAATGATAGAGGTGTACGGTGTACATAACAATTAATTCTTGACCCCTCAAAGGAAAAATTAACCAAAATGCCCCTAGGCATACACGACCATGCCTAGGGCGCATTAAATAATTCGACAAAAACAAGAGACACATTCACTACTTGGCAAAGCATAGAAGAATACATTAAGTGCTTGGGGTCCCCTGAGTGCGAAGCTGTGGAAACACATGGTGCAGAGAAAAGCAGACGCTCTAGTCGAGGTTTGCACAACAAATATTATCCCCTTATACGAACCAACTAGGAGCTTTCCTCCAAGGGGATCCAATTGTCTGCCTCAATTAACTCCTACAAGGTATAAAAAACACACTCAAGCTCAATGTAAAGGTATGCAATCCCTTGTCCAAGCAACACAACAGTGTTCTTAACCCCCTTTCTTGAATACTCATTAATTCAAGTTAGGTTTGGGTTAGGCTTAAGCCAAAAAATTTCGACTTGAACTAAATTCGACCAGTACTCCAAGGGGGGAGGGGGGTTGGGTTCAATTTGGTCCATCCAAGTTAACATGAATCGTTTGCACAAAAATTGAAATGGCGCCAGAAGAGTATGTTCTTATGCGCCCCGCAAATGATTTTTAATTTTTCTTTCCCGACAAAATTATTTTTATATCTTTTTTCCTTTTTTATATTCATTACTTTTGGCATTCTTAACATGACCCAGACTCGAGCCCACTACCAAAGGAAAAAATATTCGGTATAATCGTTACACCACGTTTGCAGTACCACGTGGTATAATCATCCACTAATAGATAAACAAGTCAACAAATGGGCCCCATTAAAACACATAATCAGCCGGCCATGTCAATATTAACCATCTCTATGATAGAATGTGGGCCTTATTTTATCTTTTTTTTTTTGTTATTTTCTTTTTGGATTGTTATATCCAATATTTACTCGGTCTGTTTGATAGAGGTGGATGAAAAAATAGATGGATGAAAAGTGCGATTGTTACAATTTATATTCTTCAAGGCAGAAATCATTTCTTCCCTCATTTGTGTTTGGTAAGGCAGGAATAATATTAGCGTGATGTCAGATCAAGCGGCATTCAAGGGCATTTTCGCGGGTTGACGAGTCGTCAATGAGACCCTCAGTTCTAGGGACATCATATCCTCCTCGACATCATTCTCATCTGTATGTCACCCACTCCATGGCATTTCAGCATTTAGTGGTCACCTCAGCGTCTACCTCCATACAATAGGATAAGCTTTGACTTTGAAGATAGAAATGATTGGCTAAGGCCAACACGCTCGTGATCGAGATAAAAGCAGCTTTTAAGTATTTCACCTTGAGGGCGATGTTGACTCTCAGTTATTGGCCCCCACTCCAAGGCAATTAGAATGATTAAAAAGTAATTCGATGACCAATGATAGAGGCGTATGGTGTATGAAACAATTAATTCTTGACCCCTCAAAGGAAAGATTGGCCAAAATGCCACTGTACATACACGACCATGCCTAGGGCACATTAAATAATTCGACAAAAGCAAGAGACAAATTCACTACTTGACAGAGCATAGAAGAATAAATTAAGTGCTCGGGGGTGCCCCGAGTGTGAAGCTGTGGNATTATTGGGCCCCATTCCAAGGCAATTAGAATGATCAAAAAGTAATTTGATGACTAATGATAGAGGCGTACGGTGTACATAACAATTAATTCTTGACCCCTCAAAGGAAAAATTAACCAAAATGCCCCTAGGCATACACGACCATGCCTAGGGCGCATTAAATAATTCGACAAAAACAAGAGACACATTCACTACTTGGCAAAGCATAGAAGAATACATTAAGTGCTTGGGGTCCCCTGAGTGCGAAGCTGTGGAAACACATGGTGCAGAGAAAAGCAGACGCTCTAGTCGAGGTTTGCACAACAAATATTATCCCCTTATACGAACCAACTAGGAGCTTTCCTCCAAGGGGATCCAATTGTCTGCCTCAATTAACTCCTACAAGGTATAAAAAACACACTCAAGCTCAATGTAAAAGTATGCAATCTCTTGTCCAAGCAACACAACAGTGTTCTTAACCCCCTTTCTTGAATACTCATTAATTCAAGTTAGGTTTGGGTTAGGCTTAAGCCAAAAAATTTCGACTTGAACTAAATTCGACCAGTACTCCAAGGGGGGAGGGGGGTTGGGTTCAATTTGGTCCATCCAAGTTAACATGAATCGTTTGCACAAAAATTGAAATGGCGCCAGAAGAGTATGTTCTTATGCGCCCCGCAAATGATTTTTAATTTTTCTTTCCCGACAAAATTATTTTTATATCTTTTTTCCTTTTTTATATTCATTACTTTTGGCATTCTTAACATGACCCAGACTCGAGCCCACTACCAAAGGAAAAAATATTCGGTATAATCGTTACACCACGTTTGCAGTACCACGTGGTATAATCATCCACTAATAGATAAACAAGTCAACAAATGGGCCCCATTAAAACACATAATCAGCCGGCCATGTCAATATTAACCATCTCTATGATAGAATGTGGGCCTTATTTTATCTTTTTTTTTTTTTTTGTTATTTTCTTTTTGGATTGTTATATCCAATATTTACTCGGTCTGTTTGATAGAGGTGGATGAAAAAATAGATGGATGAAAAGTGCGATTGTTACAATTTATATTCTTCAAGGCAGAAATCATTTCTTCCCTCATTTGTGTTTGGTAAGGCAGGAATAATATTAGCGTGATGTCAAATCAAGCGGCATTCAAGGGTATTTTCGCGGGTTGACGAGTCGTCAATGAGACCCTCGGTTCTAGGGACATCATATCCTCCTCGACATCATTCTCATCTGTATGTCACCCACTCCATGGCATTTCAGCATTTAGTGGTCACCTCAGCGTCTACCACCATACAATAGGATAAGCTTTGACTTTGAAGATAGAAATGATTGGCTAAGGCCAACACGCTCGTGATCGAGATAAAAGCAGCTTTTAAGTATTTCACCTTGAGGGCGATGTTGACTCTCAGTTATTGGCCCCCACTCCAAGGCAATTAGAATGATTAAAAAGTAATTCGATGACCAATGATAGAGGCGTATGGTGTATGAAACAATTAATTCTTGACCCCTCAAAGGAAAGATTGGCCAAAATGCCCCTGTACATACACGACCATGCCTAGGGCACATTAAATAATTCGACAAAAGCAAGAGACACATTCACTACTTAACAGAGCATAGAAGAATAAATTAAGTGCTCGGGGGTGCCCCGAGTGTGAAGCTGTGGAAACACATGGTGCAACTGTG
This sequence comes from Ilex paraguariensis, assembly GCA_963454935.2. Classification (NCBI taxonomy): domain Eukaryota; kingdom Viridiplantae; phylum Streptophyta; class Magnoliopsida; order Aquifoliales; family Aquifoliaceae; genus Ilex; species Ilex paraguariensis. The sequence continues at coordinate 518,107 of CAUOFW020000870.1, forward strand.
AATACATTATCCCTTTGTACGAACCAACTAGGAGCTTTCCTCCAAGGGGATCCAATTGTCCGCCTCAATTAACTCCTACAAGGTATAAAAAAACACACTCAAGCTCAATGTAAAGGTATGCAATCTCTTGTCTAAGCAACACAACAATGTTCTTAACCCCCCTTTCTTGAATACTCATTAATTCAAGTTAGGTTTGGGTTAGGCTTAGGTCAAAAAATTTTGACTTGAACTAAGTACGATAAATACTCCCGGGGGGGGGGGGGGGGGGGGGGGTTGTAATTTAATGGAGCTTGCTTTAATGGCCAACATAAACTTAGTATGGCATTTATTTATTTAATTAAAAAAAAAGAGATTATATATTTATCATTTATTCTCTAGTGCATTGATAGCAAAACTTGACCAAAAGAGGTAAATTGAGTCTTTGTAATAATTAGAATAGTTCTTTATCAATAATTTTATGTTATTCATTAATTACATTACTATCATCATATCCAATTTCATATATGCATGCTTAGTAAATTCCAACTTTTTTCTCATGTATTCATCTTTCTTCGAAGTTTCCACCGTCAATCGAAGTGAAATTTTATGTAGGCATTCTAGAAGATAATTTCAAGGCCATTAGATTCGACTAATTATATAATATTTCGAAATTCAATGTTGGTCCATTTGAATCTATTGTCTAATACCGCNGCCAAAAGAGTACGTTCTTATGCGCCCGCAAATGATTTTTAATTTTTTTTTTCCCAACAAAATTATTTTAATATCTTTTTTCCTTTTTTATATTCATTACTTTTGGCATTCTTAACATGACCCAGACTCGAACCCACTACCAAATGAAAAAATATTGGGTATAATCGTTATACCACGTGATATAATTGTCCACTAATAAATAAACAAGTCAACAAATGAGCCCCATTAAAACACATAACCAGCTAGCCATGTCAATATTAACCACCTTTATGATAGAATGTGGACTCTATTTTATCCTTTTTTGTTATTTTCTTTTTGGATTGTTATATCTAATATTTACTCGGTTTGTTTGATAGGGTGGATGAAAAAATAAATGGATGAAAAATACGATTGTTACAATTTCTATTTTTTAAGGTAGGAATCATTTCCTTCCCTCATTTGTCTTTGGTAAGAGAGATGAAAAGTATGAATGATTAATTTTTTTTTGTGTTTGATAAAAGGGATGAAAAATATAAATGATTGATTTTTTTGTGTTTAATAAAATAAAAAAGTGTTTTTCATATTTGTATATTTGTATATTTTTACAAAGTATTAATACATATTTATTACTATATCTATATATGAACTTAATGCATGCATAATATGTAATTGACAAATATGATATATACATATATTAAAAGTTATTTAAAAAAATATATATTTTAACATAAATAATTAATTTTTCATCAGTTTTTTCTCTCAATTTTAGAGAAATTAATTTTAATGAGCAGAAAGAAAAATTCATCGATCTTTTTTATTTTTTTTCCTTAGAGTCCATTTGGTTAATAAGAAAAAGATGATGGAAAGTGAAAGAGGTAGAAAGTGAAGTGAAAGAAAATAAAGCAAAAGAAAATATAATTTTATGTATGTATTTGGTTAGCATGAAAAACTTTTAAGAAAATTTTAAAACAATCTCATTCCATTGTTTGAAAAAAAAGAAAGTTATAAATTTTTTTTCTAATTGTCTAAATTATCCTTAAGTATTTTAACTTGGTTTAAAGAAGAAAAATATATTTTTTTTTATTCAAATTTTAAAAAAATTGGCTCTTAACCTAATTCAGGAATAAAGAACGACTCAAACTTTAATGTCTAGATCAAATTATATGATTAGCTTAATTTGTACACATTTTTTTAAAATTAATAACTAATTGAATATTTTAAGAAAAATAAGGGTAAATGAGAGATTAAGTTATTGAATACAACTTTTTTATTTTTTTTTTGTGTTTTTTGCAAAAAAAAAAAAGGTTAATTAGATGTGAGAAAATTTAAATATGAGAAAAAATTATTATTTTTATTTTATGTTAAATAATCGTATGTAAAATTTTAAAATTTTTTTCTCATATTTNTGAGAGATTAAGTTATTGAATACAACTTTTTTATTTTTTTTTGTGTTTTTTGCAAAAAAAAAAGAGGTTAATTAGATGTGAGAAAATTTAAATATGAGAAAAAATTATTTTTTTATTTTATGTTAAATAATCGTATGTAAAATTTTAAAATTTTTTTCTCATATTTTTTTCCATTTTCTTACTAACGTAGCCTTACTTATTTATTCTCGAAGCTTCCATACTTGTGAATTTCTTCCTCGCATTTTTCTTTCGTGGTACCGAACAACCCCTATAAATACTCAAGTAACACTTTCTCTATCTTCCCACTCTCATTTCTTTTCCTTCTTTGGGACGCCAAGAGGAGGGAAGAGAGAGAGTGGCGAGCTTCTCTGTTCGATTGCCTCTTCAGTTCTCAGTAAGCACATCTGTGATTGATCTTTCTATGTGCATTGTTTAATTTGTCATTATGGATTTTACAATATCACTTTCTGACTATGGAGTTTTGTGATTGTTGTTGAAAGCAATGATCGATGTCGATAATTTCTTGAAAATCGAAACTATAGTCTAGAAGAACACCAGGCATTCTAAAGAGTGTTTCGTTATTTGTTTATGTTAAATCTCATATGTCCGTGAATACAATTTCAAGTTTCTTTTAGCGATGATTGAACACTTTACTACTGAATTTCTTACTTTAAAAATTACGTTATTGTGTGAAGATTGCTATACCTAATGTTACCTTTTGGTTTTGGTTATTACGAATCTGAAGGCAATGGAAGACTCTTACTAATCTGGGTATATTCATTCTTCAAAAGCATTGCTTGATTATGCTTAATATTGTTGAGTTGTGTTTCTATTATTTCAATTGCATATTCCACTGCTAACTGTGTTGGGCCTTAAATTTCACTAATAATGGCCTGGTATGTCTTGTCTCAAGGCATAATCCCTATCCTTTCAATATTCTTGGGTAGGTTTAGCTTCTTGTTTAATATAGAGCGGGTTTAGCTTTTCGTATGATATAACATCTCTTGTTCATATTTCTATCATAAGTTACAAGCTCTGTGTATTAGTTCCCTTTACTTTATTTCCATGATTTCTAAGCCTGGTATTTACAAAATTAGAGAATGACCTGTAAATGCTTGAGTAGATTTCCAAATGCGATGTTCAATTCCTATATTTCATTTTAACAATGTTTGTTTGTTCTTTATGCTGCGGACAATGAAGATGGAAGTACTTCCTCCAAGCATTTCATATTCTGACGATGACCAAAGAAACTTGGAGCAGTTGCTCGAAACTTTCGGGTCCATTGTTTCTCTTGAGGATATAGCCTCCGCTTATTGTCAAGCAGGTCGCAATGTAGACACAGCAGGTGAATTACTCTGTAATCTACAGCGAAGCACCTCCAGCACTTCCAGCTTTGCACCGAAGGATGAAATGGAGGGTGCAAGCACATCTTCTGATTTTTCATCCAAAAATATGTTGGTGAATCCTCTTGCAGAAGGAAATTCCAAATTATCAAAGGCAAAAAAGTGTTCAGCATCAATGGGCACTGTTTCAGGTGTAATTGGAAGACAATATGGTAGGCAGAAGCTTTTAACTGATCAATCTTGTAAGGTGACCAAACCACTGAAATTAAATTCAGTGGAATTAACTACTTCTGAGATTCGGGGTGAGAAACTTTCACCAGATACAATGACAGTGAGGGAAACCATGACTAAAGATGTTGAGGAGTTTCTTTTTACAATGCTTGGAGATGGCTTTTCACTAGGCATGGATGTAATCCAAGAAGTACTAGGTAAGCAGATTTCACTTGTGTGCCATCTGAACTTTTTCTTTTTGGGTGAATATGTGCCATCTAAACTTTATATTTCTGCCAATCTAACATTTTAAAGTGAATTCTCTTGTATTTGTGGGTGTATATATATCGCTGGCTAAGTAATGAGTTCTGAGAATCTGCAGTATACTGTGCATTTTACTATCACAATTGAGAGATCTCTGAATCCAGTGATCACTGCAGATTTGCAACATCAGATTAATCACTGGCTCCTTATTGATTTATTTTTTTTGCAATTATGCTGTCAACCAGAGTGCACTATCTGGACTTTTTTTTTGGTGCTTCAGATGCTACTTCGGATTTCTGCCATTGCTGTTATTGTCTCACAATTGTAACTTGTTTCAAACATTGTCAACTTTCCATTCTGAGATTCTGAAATTATATTTATGTTGTTTTGTTTATCAAGTTCACACGTGATTATCATGACGTGTAATCAGTCACTTTGTTGAATTTGCAGGTCTTTGTGGATACGATATAGAAAAGGTAAGAGTACGTCACTAAGTAGACATGTGGTTGTTCAATAGTTTCTCTGTTTATCATCGAAAAGAAAAACTAGATCCACTTTTTGCAGTTGAATTATTAGAATACATTTTAACCGTTGCTTCTATGTGTTCTGGAGGTGATGCAGAGCGTGGAGAGACTTCTGGATCTGTCAGCATCTAAGTTGGAGAAGAATAATGAGGTTTTGAGCATGGCTGCTCAAAAAGTAAGCTTTTAATTTTAGAGAACAAACAAGCTAATGGGTGCGTTCATACATTAGATGTTTTTTTGTAGAGTTGGAGGTTTTGGTGTGAAATGGTCATCCTTGTCCTCATGTTTATATACCAGCAAATAGCCTGTTTTGTCTATGCATTTCAGTGTTACTTTGAATTGAATAATGTGAGGCCCAAAACATCAAGATTGATATGCTCTGATCATTTATGATCATTATTTGCTGGTATATAAAGATATGAGTGTTCAGTTTACATTCAAGTTTTCTTTTTTTTTTTTTTATTCTTTTTGTTTTTAATGAACATTGTTGGATTGAACAAATCCTTTGAGTAGTCTTGACATTTCTGAAATGTACTTTAGAGCCATGATTGCCCAGTCTTCCTTTCTTCTTTTTGTTAGCATTAATGAGATAGTTGTTGCTGGGTACTCTATTGTCTCTGAGGAATCTTTCAGTGCTCACCTTACTGCAAGTAGAATAGCAAGTTGATAAAATTCTTTAATATGGTCTTCTTTCTAGCATTATTTGTAATGCATTCACTTTTTTCCCTTCACTTTTAATTTCTTCTGGCTTTTATTTTTTCGGGATGAGAGGATCTTCAAGTAGAATTCATTAATCTGTTTCATTCTTTTAGCGTGATTTAGTTACAGTATTCAGCTGTCATTTATGCCTCTCAAGTCTCAACGTGTTTGTTTTAACACTTAAATATTTTTATTTTGGCTGTCACTCATGACTGTGACCAGTATTTTTTTGCCTTTTCTTACGTGCATGTGAAGAAGTCACTAGACAAAAATTTCCTGCAAGTTGTATCGATTTCACATTCAATAATTCATCCTGATTGTATTGGATTACACTGTATCACTCTAAGCAGTAGTCAGACCTTTCACAATGTATTCAAGATTAGTTGCTGTTTATAGCTTTTGCCCTTGTCATGATGATAGACGTGTAAAGACATGGGTTCAGTGCTGTTCCACTGTGAAATCGGCGAATCTTCAATCATAGTTTTCCCCCTTGTGAACACCAACTGTTTTTCATTTTAATTTGGTCCAACTTTCTGTTTACTATAAGATTGAATTTGCATGTTTCAACCCTGCAGCTATTAAAAAATATTTTTCTCAGTATATTTTAAGATTATGCTACAATTTTGGCAAGTCACTCTTGACAATAGCAGTCTCTATAAGGATCAAGTTAACCTTGATTTGGATACTTGTCATTTGCTCTTATCTAATCTCTGTTAACAGTCTATGGAGAAATGTCCAGACATCAAATCGCTTCCCTGTCATTCTCAAGAAACAATGCAGTGTATAGATTCTTCCCAAAAGTAAGTTGTTTCCCTGGGTAGTATTTACTTCCTTTCTGAAGGACTATAATCTTTTACCAATTGCCTTAGTCATATGCATATGTTTGTACTGGGTAGAAGTCAATTTTTTTTTTCTTTTTGCGGTTTGCATCATGCAGCAGGAAAGCTAGATCGATGACTAAAAATGAACTAGATTTACCTAATGGAGTCAAAGACCGATATGATCTTCAGAAAGAAGTATTGGAAGCATTGTTCAATATTTCTAAGAGATTTGAAGAAGAACCAATAAGAACTTTCCCAGGGAAGGAAGCAAGGAGGTCAAGATCATTTGGTCAAGTTGTCCTTGAACCATTGAGACACACATCTACATTACATAGTATGGACACTGCAAAACCGCAAATCGCTGAGGAGGGTGAGCACTTTGGTACATATCTTACAAATATGGGAAAAGGTTCTATTTGCTGAAGTTATGTGTAGAGGTGGCAGAAATGAAAGGACATGACTATTATCTGCTCATTGTTTGACTTTTTATATTGTTTTGAAATCATTGAAGATTCATGTGTGGAAGTTATGATTCGTTAAACTTTAGTTCATTTAATAATCTAAAAATTTAAGGCTTAAAATCTTCACTAGTTGATTGNTTGTTTTGAAATCATTGCAGATTCATGTGTGGAAGTTATGATTCATTAAACTTTAGTTCATTTAATAATCTAAAAATTTAAGGCTTAAAACCTTCACTAGTTGATTGAAAGTGGTGAAATTTTGGGGGTCTTTTTGCTTGATTTTCAANCTGTTTTGAAATCATTGAAGATTCATGTGTGGAAGTTATGATTCGTTAAACTTTAGTTCATTTAATAATCTAAAAATTTAAGGCTTAAAATCTTCACTAGTTGATTGAAAGTGGTGAAATTTTGGGGGTCTTTTTGCTTGATTTTCAAAGCAGACAAATGTTTAAAGAGAAATTGTTAATTAATTTGTTCTCATGTAGGTCTGAAATTTATGAGGAAAGTTGATAAGGTTTGACCTGGGTTCCTTCATCAGGAAGCTGCTACAGATCATACCGAGGCATAAAAAAATGCATTATCCACTTATGACTTAACGATTAGTGACTTGAGTTGTTGAGCAGCCATTTGGGTTCTTCAGCAATGGTCCCATCCTAATATATTTTTCCTTGACAATTCTTTACCTTTCATTGAGGGATGTCACACAAGATATTGCCCTCGAAGACCAAGCAACTGATCCATACAAGCTGATATTTGTCCCTCTTGTAACTTCTACTTCACAGAGGGGAAGCCTTTTTGAACATATTAGAGATTCAGGTTTTGATTAATTGTTTCTAGCTAAATTTTCTTTTGAAAGCTTCAAGTTTTGTAGCTCAACCAATCCTGTTCTCTTATAGCTGGTGAGTTGCATCATATACCCTAATTTCCATGATATGAAACATTAATGAAGATACAAAGTTGGCTTTACAGACAGAACGGGTTCAATTATGGAACTTGCATACAAAAATGACTTTTGGACCTATTTTAGATTCTCAACATACAGACAAGTCATTAAGGGTAGCCTTAAGTGAAGTAAACTGTCTTAGAATTCGGTGTCCAAACCAATTTGGGAAGGGAATGACCTCCTCGTTGAATCCAATCCAATATTTATAACCATAGCAGAACAGAAATTGGTAGGCTGACAAGGTCCAGTTGGCTCACTCCTCTAGCACTAGTGTCCAGCTCCCCCCCTTTTTCCAGCATATGAACTAAGATCAGTCTAGGTTGTGTCTATGCCTAATGTAGGGGCATGACTACCACTCGTACTCACTCTATCCAGTACATGAACAATTATTATAGGTGTCAAATCTTGTCGCTCCATACATTTCCACTGCGGTTGTCTGCTGAACTTCAAAACCTGAAAATTGTGGAACACGATTAGGCAAATGCTTATTCTGGTTTATGGCAATTTTGTAATTTTTGTGGTTTAGTAGAGGTTCGTCAATTGCATATGTTTTGTTTTGCTTGTTCTTTAATTCTGTACTGTCCCCTGTTATGTTAACGTTCTTTGGTACATATGTCTGCTTGGTGGTTAGAGAATGAAGAAACTGAGGATAGCTATGAGGTTCTACGCAAAGCTGTGAAGGAGTATTGGGTTCCAATGAAAGAGTATTACAAAGCTGTAAGTCTTCATTTCAAACTCTTTCTACCAATATTTTTTCATAAGTTTAATTGTTTCATCCTCTTTCAAGTCCCTCATTATTGATCAGTCGTATGAATGGTTGGCGGAAAATTGGAATATGATAGTTCGGTTACTTGGCAGGCCGTTGATGCATTTGTTAAGGGAAATCATGACCAGGCATACAAGCTTCTGGAATCGGTTCTCTCTCTCTCTCTCTCTCTCTATGTGTGTGTGTGTGTGTGTGTGTAGTGATATCATATCATGCCTTAGATTTGAAACAGATTGAAATATTAGTTGTTATTTCGTTTAGCAAGATGAACCTTATCAGTTTCCTACATATTTCTTTAACTTTGTTATCTGCCACTAAGTGGGTTTGAGTTTGATGATCCAAAGGGATTTCTCTCTCTCTCTCTCTCTTTTGTGCAAGTAATAATTCATAAGCATGATGTATCCTGCAGATTATAGGAATTGGGAAAATCTGTGATGGATAATTGAATATGTTTTTTTTTNTTTATCTGCCACCAAGTGGTTTTGAGTTTGATGATCCAAAGGGATTTCTCTCTCTCTCTCTCTCTCTCTCTCTCTCTCTTTTGTGCAAGTAATAATTCATAAGCATGATGTATCCTGCAGATTATAGGAATTGGGAAAATCTGTGATGGATAATTGAATATGTTTTTTTTTCAGCAAGTGATTATTGAATATTCACCACATGAAATCATGAAGANACTTTGTTATCTGCCACTAAGTGGGTTTGAGTTTGATGATCCAAAGGGATTTCTCTCTCTCTCTCTCTCTTTTGTGCAAGTAATAATTCATAAGCATGATGTATCCTGCAGATTATAGGAATTGGGAAAATCTGTGATGGATAATTGAATATGTTTTTTTTTCAGCAAGTGATTATTGAATATTCACCACATGAAATCATGAAGAAGGTGGAATAACTCACAAAAAAAGTGGCACCTAAAGGAATAGATAAAGTTTTTTTTTAAGTTTGTCATTGGCTAATTGACTATGGTGCAATTGTTTTAGCCTTTCCTTTTGCCACATCACTATGTGTTGACAACTATTATTGCACGAATTGGGAGTGNGAGGTGGAATAACTCACAAAAAGAGTGGCACCTAAAGGAATAGATAAAGTTTTTTTTTAAGTTTGTCATTGGCTAATTGACTATGGTGCAATTGTTTTAGACTTTCCTTTTGCCACATCACTATGTGTTGACAACTATTATTGCACGAATTGGGAGTGGTATAGCGTTTTGGATATCTTGAAATCTCCATGCTAAAAAAGCTTTTATTGCATCTACTGTTGGCAACTGTTTTAATGTTACATTCTCTCTATTTGAGCTTAATTATCTTACAGTTGTCAACAGTGTCAGGGTATTTAGGCTTTAACAAAACAGAAGATTGAGATATCAATGGTTAACTGAGATACTTGTCGCCAGATCCAGCATATTTTGTATGCCTAAATGGTTTCCTATTAAATCACAAAATAATTTGAATTTTGGTAATGTATTAGCATTGCAATTATGGACACTTTAGACTTCCAACTGCTTTAATGATTGGACCATATATAGGGAATAGAGAAGGAAGGCAGGTGTTGACTTTGGTTTGTTGCCTTTAACTAGTACCTTGAGTGCTTTTCCTGCCTCTGTCAAAGGAAATGTGAAGGGTTCCAATTGGGACTTGGGTGCATGAGTGTTTTACTTCATTTATTTCAGAAATTATATGTTTGTATTACTTTAGACAACAAATAAAATAATAATTAGGTAGAAAATTTCCCTAATGTGTGCAATTTTGCCCAACATGTGTCTTTCCTGAGATGAATTCCATTTTGTTCTTGATATTGACTTCCTTTTTGTTATTTTTTACCTCATCTTTGTTTTCTTCGTAGGGACACTTTTTTATGAATAGGGCCCGAGAAGCAAATGAAAAATCTGCGCAAAAGCTTCTTGAAACTAGGTACGTGCAATATGTTTTTCTTTTTCTCTTGATAATCCTTTTTGGATTATCTTTCCACGTATTGCTTTAGGACATGGATTAACCGGTTAGAATTTGATTGCAGAGATGAGGAGGAAGAAGTGTCTCTTGATCTGCATGACCATACACCAAAGGAAGCATTACGGCTTCTGAAGCTTCATTTAATTTCTCTTTCAGGCATTCCATGTAGGTCTTCATTTTCCTACTTCATTTGTTTTGAATTGAGTTACAAGTAACACTCCTCTACACTGTCTTTTGATCAGCTATTCAGTATTTTAAACTCATAGTTGGGGCCAATGATGAAGATACCAAAGAAGGGGCTCGGAAGCGGCTGGTACGATCAGTTTGTCACTCAATAAATACGGTGCAAAAATAGGATGATTTTCGTACTTACATTGAAATAGAAGAACACCGGATGAANTGATGAAGATACCAAAGAAGGGGCTCGGAAGCGGCTGGTACGATCAGTTTGTCACTCAATAAATATGGTGCAAAAATAGGATGATTTTCGTACTTACATTGAAATAGAAGAACACCGGATGAAAAAATTAGTTATATTATAAGTCTAAGACATGATTAGTTGAGTACTAATATAATTCAAACGATACACCTACCAACACAAGTTTTCTATCTGATATTAGCAAATTATACNAAAAAATTAGTTATATTATAAGTCTAAGACATGATTAGTTGAGTACTAATATAATTCAAACGATACACCTACCAACACAAGTTTTCTATCTGATATTAGCAAATTATACAGGGAGGACAATATTACAAATCACTCATTAATTCATAATTATCGTTATCAGTTTAATACACAATATTTCCACTATGATTATGGTATTATGTAGTAATGTGAAAAAAGTGATATCTAAGTGAATACAGTCCCATGAAATCTATGTCAAGCTTCATGATGGCCTTAAAAAAAGAACGGCATTGACTGGAGTACAACAGGTGTCTAATATCTTCATTTTGCTATTTGGGATCCTATTTAGTCTTTACATCATGCAGGAGGGAGCGATTATTGTTATTTAGTTGGTTAATTGGGGTATTGTTATTGGGCATTATAGTGCCTGACTGCCAATGCCACACGGATCTCGATACAAACTTTTGGTGCTGGTTTCTGAAGTGACAATTCCTTTTCGCTTTTTATATTACAGTTCAAAAACGAAATTTACCATAGACCACATCATGCCCACATGGGTACTTGCGTAAGGAGAGGGTATCTTTGTGAACTTGGTTAACATGAAACATCTTCATCTCCTTTTTTGCAAACATGAACACCCCAATCAGGTAAAGATCCAGCAATAGGTGTGGTGGACAAAAATATTTTGCATCCACGCGTACAATGTTATGCACGGTTATTCCCCTTATGTTTAGCTTGCAGTTTAGCATAATTTGATGTTTTAGTATCTGCAACTTCCTCAATTGTTCAGTTGACTTACTAGAAAAAGAGTAGGTGTTGTTATCTTCTGAAAATTTCTGTTGCAGATTATAAAGCTACTGGAGAGGGAATCTATAAAATGGACCGAGGNTATCTTCTGAAAATTTCTGTTGCAGATTATAAAGCTACTGGAGAGGGAATCTATAAAATGGACCGAGGAAGGAAATGGTCGTGTGATAGTGATCCGGGTGGATAAGATCAATCCCAAACATTTGAGTTTTGCTGAGAAACCTGGGACAGATTGCAACGCATGACCTCATCTGAAGGGTGAAACTGATTTCAAAAATTTTGTAGTTGATAATCAACTTGGATCTTCATAGTTTTTGAAGTTTGATGAACCCATGTTCAGCTAAAAGAGAGGGTATATCATCTTGGCACTCCTTTTCTTCCCCTCGGGTGGCAACCATGAAGCCAAAATGTGGAAATTTGTTCCATTACCTTCAAACCTATAGGAGGGGAAGAAGTTGCAATTTTTGCTTGATTGAAGCTGGTATATTTTGTCGCCAAAAAGGGGGAAAAAAACAGGTACACAACTGGTAAATGACATTGGAAAGCATATTCATTTTGTTGCAATTCGTGATAATATATATTTTTCAGTTGATTATATATATATAATAAGATAGTTCACAAGTTGAATTTTATCTCTTACACATTTTCTCTCCAAAAAATGTCACATCATTCATTTCATTTGCACAATTATTTGAATATTTGATTAATTTATAGTTTAATATAATTTTTATTTTAAACATTATTCATATACGATAGTATACATATGTTAAAAAAATTTTGTTGGATTACGTATTTTGAAAAAAATTGTTGCTATTTTTTAGAACATAATGGATAAATATAGATTTTAAATGATGTAATCAAAGAAATGAAGAAAAGAAAAATTATTATATAATATAGTGAGGCTTTTTGGGGCGTTCCAATTTTAAGTTTTTTCATGTTTTCACGCATGAGAAATAATTAGTATATATATAAGTTACGTATTGGAGGAGGTCAATATATTTCTATTAAATAATTTAAACTTCGGAGAAAATAGAATTTGACGAGAGAAAGTTTCTCCAAGCAATTTTTTTTTTCTAAATTGATTCTTATAATGTATAAAGACTATTGGTATCCCGTGCGGATAATAATTTTACACTTAGACAATTTTCATGCATTCAAAGTTTTAAACAACTACAATTAGGGTTGATAATTGAACAAGTCCAAATGAGCGTAGTGAAGTCTGTTGAGTTTATTTATTTAAATGAGTATAAAAAATTATTCAAATATGATTTGTTTAGAAATGAATCGAGTGTGAAAAAACGCCAATCTGCTAACCTTGACTTCTCTCCAATAACCTACATTTTGCAAGGCCGTCCCCAGAAGAGAAATAATTGGTGAATTTGATCCATTTTATAAAAGATATTCACTTTAAACGAATAAAAAAAAGGAGTAATACTATATGGTTAAAAATTTAATTTAATTTGTTGACTTAATGATGTGATTTTATTAGAATCATTAGACTAACACTAAGTTTTGATATTTAATAGAATTTATAGTCAATCTAAAGATCATAATGAATTAAGTCGATAAATTAGATTAATAAATTAAGTCTCAATAACTTTGCTCAAAAAAATATATCTCATGGATTATATACCCATCTCAGCAAATGGGTGATATGTTAGAGCCCCATCAAGCATGTGTGATAAAGAAAGACAATACTAAATGGTAATTTCCATTTAGATACAGTCCGAAGATCGTCTCATGGACCCACACAAATTTTATACGAGTAGATTAAACCTCATAAAACAATAAAATAATTAAAAATTGACGGACAAAAATGAGACACATGATATGCAAATTTCTTTCATGGGTTTGAGCTTAAAAGTCTCTCCCCATGTGCACATAATGGTGGAGTTGAAGTCTGAAAAACAAATGCTGTTAATCACAAAACATCTTCATTAACCAAAAAAAAAAAAAAAAGCAACATACAAACAAAGAGATAAAAAGGAAAAATAGCTCATGAAGATGTGAACCCAGTTTAAATAGTCATAGTCTCATAAAGTTGAAAGCAACATCCAAAAATTCATATCAAGTTCAAATATGAAACTGTATAAACATAGATGAAAAGGGGAAATTACACCACCAAGTTAGATGAGTACCACCACCACCAACAACAAATTCTGATCTTTCTTTCTCTTTTGTCTCTGAAACGTGAAAAGAGGGATGCGCTGGAGATAGGGGAATTGAAAAGTAGGAGACGTGATTAAGTGGAGAGTTGATTTTTCGAAAGACAAGGACTGGAGGGAGAGTTCAGAATTGAGAAACCCAAGCAGTTAAAAAATGATAGTTATTTATCATTATCTAAGAGTAATGCTTCATGAACTTAAAAATTAGACTTGATAATTATAATTATTGATTTTACTATATGTCTCAGTATTTATTGGAACTCTTACTTATTCAATAATTTTGATTATCGAGTTTAATTTTTAACTTCATATAACCTTACTCCATTATCTAAAGGAAAAGATTAAATTATCAAGCAAAAATTGAAATGCCTAATAGAAAGAAGCCACATAAATTTTTCTAAAATTAAAAAGTAAAAAATCTAAAAAATTAGGGAATCTAGTTTTAAGACCTCTCCTTATTCCTCGACATAGAATCTTTATTTACTAAAAGAATGTATCTAGAAATGAGGAGAGGCCTTCATTCTACCAATCGTATTTTCTAGATTTTTTTGAATATTTTAATTTGCATAATCTTATGTGGCTTCCCGTTATTGGATTCTTTTAACATTTTCTTAACAACTTAATCTTTTACTTGGATAACTCCTCCTAACTTCTTAGTTGGACAACTGTTTATACAACTGGCTAGTGGATAACTTTACATTCTGATGGTGCTCGGATTTTGGGGCCCAAGTCCGATTATGATGGGATGATATTGTGAGAATGACTTTACAGATTGTGAATTAATCTTTTATGAACAGTTGGACAAGGAATATAAGTGGTTCACCTTAGCCGAATGACTAAGGTTACGTCCACTATCAACGGAGTCTCTTGCTCGTTGAGATTATGTATTCATCTGCCGGCAAAGTGCCTCTAGTGACTTGAAACTCAGGGTCCACTTATAAAGGATAATTATTTTGGTATTCTCTCTCAGCTTTCTACGCTTTCTCAAATGTTCTCTAATCTTTTTTGTTGGGGGAGATGCCGTTGTAGTCCTCTTCTTATCGTTATCCATTTATACCAGCTTCTCCTAGGGCCTCCAGCTATCCTTTTCTTTGACCCTCTTCTGCTTCTTCTGCCACCACGATCACTATTCATCTGGCGCTGCCATTGCCATGATCTCTGTTGGCTTGGTGCTCTACCTTCTCTAGGATAGTTGCAGGTGTTAGGGGTGGTCCCCTTGGACGCGTGGTCCCCTTTGCTAATCTAGAAATAGTTTGGATTGGGTTTTTACTCTCCAAATCGTCTTACGGTTTGGGTTAGACCTGGACTGCTGGGCTGTAGGCTTTTGCCGATGCCAAGTCCCGCTTTTTTGCTCAAGACCTCTTGGGTTGGTCAGGCGTCTAGTCCATCAAGGCCTGGCCATGAGTTTCGTCCATATTAGTTGCCCCCCTAGTCCCAGGTCATGAAGATGCTATCATTTCTGGCCTGGGATTAAAAATGACTTTTCTGGGCTTGTTATGGGCTTTCGAAGTGATGAATGTGCCCGGCTATTGGTTTTGATCAGGATTGGGCCATGCTTCCGTTTGTCGGCGATGATGGGATGACAATGTACACGTGTCACCATCGGGTGAGCTCGTGAAAATGACTTTTGTGGCGTGTCCTGTCACTTGCCTGTCACGAATTTAATGTTTCATACATACATATACGTCCTTCAAAAGAAAAAGGGGGAAGGTCTCTTGGCTTTTTGTTTTGTGTTTCCGAGTCCCACTTTTCTTCGTGCTCCTTTCCCTTTCTATACATTTGAAGTGATTTGATCCAGAATCTTGGGCGACTTACGACATCCTTGTTTCTGGTTCTACTCTNTACATTTGAAGTGATTTGATCCAGAATCTTGGGCGACTTACGACATCCTTGTTTCTAGTTCTACTATTCCTCTAGTGTTTCACTAGGTACGTCCTTCTTCTTCTCTCCTTGCTATTTTGACCTGAATCCATTTAACCCTCCCTGGTGGGGTTTTGGGTTTTGCTTCCTGATCTGGAGGTTTAGTTATTTTAGAGAGCACTCCGATGACCTTTCTTTCCTTTCGTGATTTATAAGTCATTCATTAGTGGCGAGGGTAGCCTTACTCAGGACCTGGTGTTTGAAATCTTTATTTTTGGTGGATTGTGCCTTGCATTTCCCTTCCTTTCATTTTGGTGTGAGGTTTGACCTTTGATGGAAAAATTTGTCGTTTCCTCTTCTTCTTCCGAGTCAGAATCTATTAGTGGAGAAACCGAGGAGACCACTACCGCTTCCTCTAGTGGGCGTTCTCTTTTCGCCGATGGCAGAGCCCCTGAGTCTACTACTAGAGTTACATCCCCGGTGCCTCCAGCCGAGGTTGCGCCTCTCTGCGCCCTGCCCCCTGGTTCTCCGACCCGAACAAAGAAGAGGAAATCCGGGCCGGCTCTGCCCCCCTTTCTAAAAAATGAACTCGTCGCGAACCGTCTGACCTGACTTATTGTGCGGAGGGGACACCTAGTTGTCTCAGTGATGAGGATTTGGAGGAGTTGAGGCATGAGTATCATTTTTCTGATTTCGTGGAATTACATTCCCCCGGGAAGCACGAAAGGTGCAATTCTATTCTTCCTGGACTCACTTGCTTCTTTGAGTCTGCATTTCAGGCTGGTCTTCGATTTTCTATCCATCTTTTTATCCAGAACATTCTCGATTTCTACAATGTCTGCCCTGCCCAACTGTCCCTCAACAGTTGGGGTCTCCTGGTCAGTTCCTCGTCCATTGGTTTGAGAGCGGGAACCTTCCCCTCCCCTCTATACGAGAATTTACTTTCCTTTTCCAGTTGAAATCTTCTCCCTCCTCAGGTTTCTTGTATTTTGCTAAACGACTAAAGGCGAAGACTTTGATTTTTGGGCTTCCGTCTTCCAATAAAGGATGGAAACCAAGGTTCTTTTTTGCCAAGGGTAATTCTTGGGAGTTGTTAGGGGAGTTTGGAGACGTTCCTCGTGTTCCAAGATCTTGGGGGGTCCCAAGGAACACTCATAAGGCTAATCTACCGGCCGCATTTCCTTTTGTTATCTTCTCTCCTTCTTTTCTTTGTGTTTCTAACTTTTGATCTGATTTGCAGAATTATGCCCAGTACTTGGCACGGAGGAGGCAGCCCGAATTGCTAGAATTGAGGCCTTTGGGTTGAGGGACTTCTTCAACTTNATTATATATATATAATAAGATAGTTCACAAGTTGAATTTTATCTCTTACACATTTTCTCTCCAAAAAATGTCACATCATTCATTTCATTTGCACAATTATTTGAATATTTGATTAATTTATAGTTTAATATAATTTTTATTTTAAACATTATTCATATACGATAGTATACATATGTTAAAAAAATTTTGTTGGATTACGTATTTTGAAAAAAATTGTTGCTATTTTTTAGAACATAATGGATAAATATAGATTTTAAATGATGTAATCAAAGAAATGAAGAAAAGAAAAATTATTATATAATATAGTGAGAGGCTTTTTTGGGCGTTCCAATTTTAAGTTTTTTCATGTTTTCACGCATGAGAAATAATTAGTATATATATAAGTTACGTATTGGAGGAGGTCAATATATTTCTATTAAATAATTTAAACTTCGGAGAAAATAGAATTTGACGAGAGAAAGTTTCTCCAAGCAATTTTTTTTTTCTAAATTGATTCTTATAATGTATAAAGACTATTGGTATCCCGTGCGGATAATAATTTTACACTTAGACAATTTTCATGCATTCAAAGTTTTAAACAACTACAATTAGGGTTGATAATTGAACAAGTCCAAATGAGCGTAGTGAAGTCTGTTGAGTTTATTTATTTAAATGAGTATAAAAAATTATTCAAATATGATTTGTTTAGAAATGAATCGAGTGTGAAAAAACGCCAATCTGCTAACCTTGACTTCTCTCCAATAACCTACATTTTGCAAGGCCGTCCCCAGAAGAGAAATAATTGGTGAATTTGATCCATTTTATAAAAGATATTCACTTTAAACGAATAAAAAAAAGGAGTAATACTATATGGTTAAAAATTTAATTTAATTTGTTGACTTAATGATGTGATTTTATTAGAATCATTAGACTAACACTAAGTTTTGATATTTAATAGAATTTATAGTCAATCTAAAGATCATAATGAATTAAGTCGATAAATTAGATTAATAAATTAAGTCTCAATAACTTTGCTCAAAAAAATATATCTCATGGATTATATACCCATCTCAGCAAATGGGTGATATGTTAGAGCCCCATCAAGCATGTGTGATAAAGAAAGACAATACTAAATGGTAATTTCCATTTAGATACAGTCCGAAGATCGTCTCATGGACCCACACAAATTTTATACGAGTAGATTAAACCTCATAAAACAATAAAATAATTAAAAATTGACGGACAAAAATGAGACACATGATATGCAAATTTCTTTCATGGGTTTGAGCTTAAAAGTCTCTCCCCATGTGCACATAATGGTGGAGTTGAAGTCTGAAAAACAAATGCTGTTAATCACAAAACATCTTCATTAACCAAATAAAAAAAAAAAA